>VDFB02365074.1:0-13583 GCA_007258455.2 Sequoia sempervirens
GATTATGTACTCCATGATAACACGAAGAACCTTTCTCCATAGAGCTTTTATGGTGTCGACTTTGAAGTAGCTATTAGCAATTTTCACCAGTTTCAGTCTTTCCTTCTCTTTTTTCAGAAATCTGGTGACGGCTTCATCAGAGAAAACCCTGTCCCTAAAAAACTTTTTCCCATCAGTAGACATTCCCGTCACTTCAGCTATAAGGTTTTTCGTTGAGCTCAACTTTCCTACCAAAAAGGGTAAGATCCCCATTATCCCAATTTTTCTCAAAAAGATCTGTAGCCTCCTGATTGGAACCATGGAGTTTTTCCAGGAAAGGAAGTAACCCCCCACTTTTAACTTTATTCCAAGCCTTAACATTTCTTGTGTGCATTTCAAAGCTGTCTGGCTCAATTTTTTTCCTATCTCCACCCATCTTGGCAAGCACAGTGGGGCAGACAGAGATGAAATATTTATTAGAACTGGTCCCGCCAAATCTAAGAATCTACAAAGCGTGCTAGGCCACTTTGCAGACTAAGCAACTAAGCTCGGTCCCATACAATCTAATGATTGTGATGTGATAACTCCATCCTATCATCATTAAAGAGATGACACGCCTCTTGCCCATGTGATTCATCATAACTCAATAAAGCTTAGACATTAACACTTCAATCACTAAAATTTAGCCAAGTGCTCTATTCATTACTTCTAACCCCTTCATTAGCAAAAAAATCTGCTACAACATTGACTTCTCTATAGGCATGTGAAATCTTTATGCTGTCAAATTTAGCTAGAGTCAAGATGGCATCATCAATCCATGACTTTATTGTCCACGAGGGGGGGACTTGCCTAGAAGACAATCAATAATATTTTTGGAATCACCTTCAAGCCAAAGGTTTTTAAAATTAAGACTTTGGGCCAAATTTATAATATGAAAAGCACCAGCAGCCTCGGCCAGGTGATTGGTTTGGGAACCTAGAGGAGTGGTCGTCGCACCTAGAAAGTTTCCAAAGGAGTCCCTTATGACTCCGCCACAACCCGCCGCCCCCGGATTACCTTTAGTCGCTCGATGATTGTATATGTTTGTGTATGTTGGTTTTTTGCATTTCATACATGCATTCCTTTGTGCTTATGATGGTGTGTCATATAATCTTGGATCTTGGGGGACTGTGCACCCCTCTAATCCTTAGTTGTCATGTATTTTAAAAATTTATACATGTGAACCCCTCTTGACATATTAGTGTGAGTTTGAGTGTATGTACATATGCTCACTAAAGTGGGGCTAAATGTAGCATCGTAAATTGTCATCCTTGACAATTTAACACTATTTTTTGCTCCCCTTGACTTATTGGACATGACTAAGCTCCTAATTTAATAAATTATGAATTTTATTGTCTATTTTTATCAATTTATAGGAAATTGAAAGAATTGAATAAATACATTTATTTAATGTTTTCTCCCATGAAACCTAAAATCCTAGAAAATAGGGTTAGGAATAGGATGCCCTTAGACATTTGAGTCCCTCTCTTTTGCCAAGATCCAAATTTTAATATGTCAATGTCAGAATTTTAAATTTTAAATTCAATTTAAAAATGTTGTCTATTGGGATTTAATATGCAAGAAATTGAAAAATTACATATAAATACCTAGTTATAGCATCATTTAAAATTATCTAGAAAAATATTGGAAAACATATGATCAAGAGCACTATCAAGAAACTCAAGAACAACATATAAAACTTGATTGCTTAAATTCAAGGTCCAAGCATCATGTCAAATCCTATGTGTGTTTTTGAATGTTCTTGTTATGCTTGTTTGTGAAGGATAAACATTGTTGTAGGTCTCCAGGAAATTAAAGCATTCAAGTAAGCAAGATCCAAAACCTTGAGGTAGTGTGCATGACTTCAGTTCTTCAAAGAAGCCATTGAAGGGTGGCAAGTTGTAACATTTTTTTAATTCATCATTCCTTATTATCATTTACCTTTGTATCATTTACATTTCTATTATGGAAGTGGAAACACTAATATAGGATTTGACTAAGACAAGCCTATAAATGGCACAAAAATTTTTCTCTCTAAGAATGTGCAAATTTTAGGTTTTAAGATGATTGAAGGAACATTAAAGATAAATTATTCAATGTTGCATTCAAAACCCTACACCTTGTCAACTCATGGAAACTCATCTACAAAATTATTTGACAGTGATTCAACAGGTCTACAAGCGAAAACATGGAAATCAGATATGACATCAAAGGACTACACATGCAGAGCTAGAAACCCCTAGGAGGACTCACACACCCTTGGGTGACCCTGTCCTCATATTCTAACTAACATCAAAATTTCAAGATAGCTACACATCACTATACCTTTCCTAGATTTGTTTGCAATTCTCTATTTTAGTCCATCAATCATTTGAAGCTTTCATTTTTCATATTAGGGTAGATATTCTAGGCAGGTTAATTAATTTAAATTTATTCAATCTATTTCAAGGCTCTAAAAGATGCATATCCAAGTTTTATTGGCTCACCTTCATGCATAAAAGTCAATATGAACACATTTTTGATCTCCATATTAATTAAACAATAAAAAAAGAACACTCCCATACCACACAAAATTTGAATCCTATGGTTACACATTAGACCTAGGGTTCTATTTTTATTTTCCTCAATAACAAACTTTATCTTTCATGGGATTTAATTACCATGTTGAACCTGATATGAAAGTATGGTGCACTTTCTTGGATTAACATCTTTACCAAATCTTTTTGGGATATTCCATCCATTGATTATTTTTTGTGATCAACTGTTTATTCTATATTTCATTTCCTCTTTATATTAAGTGGAGATTTTTTTTATTATCCTTACAAGCTTATTAAATCCACATACTTTTGAATTAGTATCTTTTAACTAAAGTTGTCAGGCACACCTACACATAGGATTGGAAAGGACCAATTGTACACTTGTCCATACCATATTTTCTATGTTTCACAAAGGAACTATGCCATTACTTCATTCTATTTTGAACTCAAGAGAGAGACCAATGGTGAAATTTTTCTCTTGGCCAATTTTAATTACTCCCATATAGAGAATAAATTGTTGGATAGGGCTCTAATATTATGTTTGAAATTGTTGGGTGTCATATGGTTTGTCCTTTATACTTTTTTTTGATAAAGGAAAAAATGGGTTTTATAGGGACCCGAAACCATAAATTTTATGGCATAAAAAGACGAGAAAAATCCAGCAATTAAGCAGTACAACTAAAGAAAAAATAGAAAATATAGCAGCCATCCAAAAAAACTAGGGAGGACAACCAAAGAGCCAACCGAAGCACATACTAAAAAACCAGCATCAACTAATCCAGACTCTTCAGAACAATCTTAGTCTCGACCTCTAGATCCTGCATATCTTCAACACCCTTCTTGAAAGTTTGAATCATCTGTGGTATAGGGGTGCCTTCCTTTTCAGATTAGCCCTAGTTCTCTTTGAAATTCCTATATCCTCTTCTTGGTTTTTATCTTTCACCTTTTCCAAATCAACAACCAAGGACCCCTATTGAGCTTTATCCAGTTTTTCAGTCATTGCATTGATAATGATAGCGTTATGTCTTGCCATTCTATTATTATGTTCAAAAATTATCTTCATAAATTTTTTTATTTTTTCCAAATCCATATCTATCCTTCTGTCCTTCCCCGCATTGTCCTGGACCTCTCTACTAGTCATGTTCTCATTACGCTCATCATCCTTCTTACATAACGTGGAAACCTTAGCTCCCACTTCTTCCAATTTACTCTGGAGGGCCCAATTTTTTATTTTTAGATCAATAAATTCATGAAAGACCCATTTTGACATTCTAAAATGGTCCACAACATTATTCCTCACAATCCCCATAAAATCAGCGGTAGGTTCCCTATCAAGATTTAGACAACTTTTAGTAGGGTTAGAGGCTCCAGGGGGCCCAGTTCTAACATCTCTATCCATCAACGAGACATAAGAGGAAGAATTATTATTTGCACCAGAATCCTTAGAGTCAGGAGAATCTTACAAATACGAAACAAGGTTTTTAATAGAGAGATTCTTACCAACACCTTTGGCTTTGGGAGTAGAACATCCAGGCTCATAAGCAGGGCAGACTTTGACAGGCTGGGGATTATGGATTTGGATTTTCATGCTAGTTTGGACAAAGGGTGGATCCAGGACCGTCCTTACTGGACTCAAATTTGGTTTATTCCTCAAACTACTAGGTTCAGTGTCATCCTCCTCAAACACCAAAGAGGCATCCGAGTTAGCAGGGGCTGAAAGATTTTGGAAGTGTTAAAAAATTAATCTTATCAGACCAGTATGTAATATCGGATATCTTTTAGGGTTTTTCTTATGGTCTTCCATACTCTTTCTTAAGGAACATAGTAAGTAGTAGGGGAGAGAAACCCTTACCTTATAGCAAAAATGATTGAGCAAGGAAAAAGATAGCCGTAGACCCTAGTGAACCAACCATCCAGGGTAATATACTCCATGATGACATGAAGAACTTTTCTCTAGAGAGCTTTAATGGTGTCGGCCTCGAAGTAACTATTGGAAACTTTCACTAGTTTCAATTTTTCCTTGTCTTTCTTCAGAAATCTGACCACCGCTTCATCAGAAAAATTCATGTCTCAGAAAAATTTGTGTCCTTCAGTGGACATACCAGTCACTTCGGCAATGAGATTTTCATCAAGCTTAACTTTCCTGCCAAAAAGGGTTATTTCCCCATTGTCCCAATTCTTCTCAAAAAGCTATGTAGCTTCCTCATTATACCCATGGAGATTTTCCATAAAAGGGAGTAAACTCCCACTTATAACTTTGTTCCACACTTTAGTATTTCTTGTGTGCATCTCGAAGCTGTCTGGCTCAACTCTTTTTCTTTCTCCTCCCATTTTAGCAAGCACAGTGATGCAGACAGAAACACAATCTTGGTTTAAAATGGTCTCGCCAAACCTGTGAGCCCACAAAGCATGCCGAGCTAGCTTGCAAGACAAGATAATTAGCTCAGCCCCATGCAATCTAATGATAGTGATGTACTTACCCCGTTCCATCATTATGATTGAAGTGACACACATCTTTCCCATGTGACGCATCATAGTTCAATAAGGCTCAGACATCAACACCTAAATCGTTGATATTCAACCATGTGCACTGACCTTTACTTTTAACCCCTTCATTCACAAAAAAGTCCACCACATCATTGGCTTCTCTATAGGCATGGGATATCTTTATATTATCAAACTTAGCTAAGGTCAGAATAGCATCATCAATCCAAGACTTTATGGTCCGTGAGGGGGGGGGGGACCTACCTAAAAGACATTCAATAATATTTTTTCAGTCCCCTTCAAGCTAAAGGTTTTTAAAATTCAAACTATGAGCCAAATTTAAAACATGAAAAACTCCAACAGCCTTACCTAAGTGATTGGTTTGTGAGCCAAGGGGTGTGGCAATCACACCGAGAAAATTGCCAAAAGAATCCCATAGTTATCCTCCGCATCCTTCCGACCCAGGATTACCTTTAGCCACCCCATCAAAGTTGGCTTTGATCCAACTGTTAGGTGGAAAAGTCCAGCAGACACCCTCCCTATCCTACTTAGCATGTTTAGGAGCATAGGAAATATCAAAACTAATATTCCATTCCTTAGCAATCGTAAGATCATAGGAAGAACAAGCCACTTTCTTGATATCACAAACCTTCCGGGGGATTGCATTGAAATTTTCCTTCATTAATCTAATTATTTTATCAAACACAATGACCACCCAAGATTCTTTATCCCTGTAAATTATTGTTTCTATTCTTTCCATAGACCCTAAGCACATGAGGGAATGAAAATCTTTTATAGCTTCCATATAGTGTTGTGTTGTGAGTGTGGAGTTTCTCTGCATTGATGAAAGTCTTCAATTGATAAGGGGAACACTCCAAGATAAATGCCAAGAATGGTGAGAGTTTTTCCCACCCAGGCAATAAATGGGAAATGAAGAAATAAATGACTAACTCGATCACTTCCATCTGCAGAGATAACTAATAGCATTTGCAAAACTCCTCTCTTTGTAGAGATTAATGCACGAGCACTTTTATTTTGTTAGCTGATCCAGAAGATGTTGACTTTAGGTACAAGGTGTTTGATCCAAGCATTCGACTAGGAAGGGGGGGAATCCTGGGCAAAAGATAGCCTGGCAAAAGTTGATGCAATAGTGTAGTTGCCCGAGGGTTCATCTTTCCAAACAAGACAGTCTTCCATCTGATCATGGCAAAGTCTAATAGCCAATAGGGAGGATTGAATAGGAGCAAGAACCTAACTAACAAGACATAGATCCACCCACTTTCCATTCTTCCAATAATCTTTAACATATAACCGAAAGAGAGCTTTACAAATCTTAGCCCACCCATGAAAAAGGTTCAATTTTGGCAAGGGGCTCCTTGAACAGCCATCTATCATCCTAGAATCTTGTTTGGTTTCCACTCCTAAATTTTTATTAATATTTTTATTAAGAATCAGTAATAATATTTCTAACATTAATACTAGTTAGATCTAAAAATTAACAATATTAATATTAGTATTGTACTAAAAGTAATATAATTATTATTCCTATCACAAAGTAGTAATATCATTATTATTCCTATCACAAAGTTTGGAATCATGATATTGACACTTAGGATAGTATTATTATTTATGTTAGTTAGAAAGTGGAGTTTTGAACGTAATAATAACTAATAGGAAGAAGGTAAGTAATATTGAGATTAAAAGGTGAACTAATAGAAGTAATTACCACAACCTTAGGGTTAATGGGGAACTTTAGTATCAATAATTACCTTACTATTAATGTTAAGGGTATTGATAATGAACTTGTAATGATGATAGTATTAGTATGAAGAGTAGTCATTATACAAATATCAAGCACTGGCATGGTTAGTGAATGAATTGTTATGAGATTTGAATTCATTATTATAATTATAGTTTTCATGAGAATTATATATATTTAACAATATTAATATTGAGGATAATATTAGTGTTAACCTTACCTTAGTCTTGACTAATGATGTTGATAAGTGGGCTAGAATTAACATTGGTATTAATGACCAACTTAAAACTCGTATGGAGGAATAATATGAGCATCATAGTACATGGTATTACAAATTTAATCATGGAACTGAATTAGAAAACTATAGGTTGAGGAAACCAAGTTTCATTACTGTTAACATCAATAACGATAATCCCTAGAAAGGAAATTTAAAACATTCAAATGGAATTATTGAAATTAGTCCTTTCTTGGCATCAATTGAGGGTGTGCATGATGGACTTTGGATACCCGCTCAATCCTCAACTCCACTCCTTGCTCCTGGGTGACATATTGCTGATGATATTATACGAGCATTATCATCTGATGAGTATAGTTAGTTAACATAAGAAACATGGTAAAACTTGTAACAAGTTTAATGTGACATTATTATAAAAAAAAATGTTAGTTGTGTTTTTTCCCTAAGTGCAAATTATGATCATTACATAGTACACCAATAGATGAGCATACTTCCTATGCATTAGGTATATGAAAAAGTAGGTAAATAGAAATAAACACTTGATCATTACAAAATATTGCAACAAAACTGTTAGTATGTAACCTATAAGGAGTTAATATCCTTCATTAGTAATATTTAGGTCCCTCAGGATCCATACAAGAAAGTTACCTATGTGATAAAAAATATGGATACTAGCAATGAATATAACTCTTCTAGCCATGACAAGGGATTAATCATTACCAATGATTAATTATCATTAATCATTAATTATTAATTACCATTGAACATAAATTTTCCATTATTATTAATCATTTAATTTAATAATATTTTATGATTTAATTAATTTGAGCTAATTATCTATTTAATTAAATAAAATAATAATAATTATCCTCTTATATCTTCTCTATTAGTTAAATCATTTTTCAAGTTAGAAAATTTCTCATCTAATTATCCATTTAATAAATTAAATAATATATATTTATCTTCTCACAAATTTGAAATAGAAACTTCTCTCACCAATTTTAGACAAGAGCTATAGAGTAACAAAGTTCCTGCCAAAATGTTCTAGAATAGTTTTGTTTTAATTTTTTGTGGTTGGAAAGTTTTAGCAACAATAGTCATTATGATGGAGAAAATTACAAAGAGGAAGGTAGAAATATATAGGCCTCTTAGATTATTGACTCAAGAAAGTGACATACCCAAGAGGTCATCAATTGACTCTTAATCACTCCCAATGAAGAGGTGAGTTAACTTAGTGTAATTGAAACATAGGTGAAATTGACTAAATAGAACTGGCACCTAACTACTATCAATGAAGGATTGATAAGGTAGTGTTGTCACTTGTGTACCTCAAGTGAAGGTGTAGATATGTCATTATTTCTTATATCCAAAGTAAACTTTATTAACTAAGTCCAATATTACACTTTGATAAAAACTTAGACAAAGTATAATATTTACACCAACAATTTTTCCAATAATCCAAAATAACAACAATATGCACACATGCAAAGTAAGAAGAATCTTTCATAATGGAATAGATTTGAAACATAAGTAATGACACATGGACATGAATGGTAAATGACCTAAGTATGCAAACAAGGTTGTTTCAAAGGAGCAACCTTGAGTAAGAAGAAATGTAAACAATAAAAGAGATATTTCTATGACAAATGCACTAGATTGAACTTTGTAGCTTCAATATATAGGTAACATTCTCCATGTATTCTTCGAAGGAAGGAAAAAATTTATTTTGAACCCATTTTTCTTCCCTGGTGTAGGATGCTAGCTGCATTTCCCACTGGAAAATTACATGACAAGAAGCTGAGAAAAAATCTTTAAGGAAAACACTCAAAATGGAAAAAACATGGTGAATTTGGTCTGTTGAATACATAGAAGGTTATGGAGGTAGGGTAATACATCACACCCTTGTTTCTTCCTTCTTTCCTCCACAATTTCATTGACTGCTTCATAGAAGCCCATGAAGTAGATTTTCATTTCCTCTAGCATGTGGTTCACTAGTGACAAATCCCACTTGATGAAATAGCCAGGTTTGGCTTAGATATTGCATTAGGAG
The DNA here is from genome assembly GCA_007258455.2 of Sequoia sempervirens. Classification (NCBI taxonomy): domain Eukaryota; kingdom Viridiplantae; phylum Streptophyta; class Pinopsida; order Cupressales; family Cupressaceae; genus Sequoia; species Sequoia sempervirens. Next base: position 9,084 of record VDFB02365074.1, read on the forward strand.
GAAAAAATAGAAAAGAGAATTAGTTCAAACCTTTTAACTATTTTAGAGAATAGTATCATGTCATTGATTGATCCCTGCACTTCATAAAGATCATTGAGAATGACAGTAAAGATTGAAGTTTTTGACGAAACAACTCTTAGGGTAGAAAACTCTAGCTCAAACATGGTCTCTGCCACTCCAAAATATATTTCAACCACACGCTCGGGTGTGACATTGAGTTTTGCAAAACAAGAATATTTCCACCACCTTTACACACAACAATGAGATGATAATTGTTTAACATCTACCTAATTTTATTGTTTTAAATTATCTCCAATAGATCACAAAATGTTAACTAGAATGACCCACAATTTAAAAAAAAACTCCATAAATCAACATCATTTGTTTGTTGTTTGAAATATTGGATAGCAAACAAGGATGTAATTGTGATACAAAATAATGTAGGTTAACTTAAGTCTATACTACTAGCATTATGGTGAGGCCATTGTATATAAGCATATAGCAAACTATGTAAACTAGGTAGATGTTTACTCCAAAGGGACATGTAATAAGAAAAGATAGGGAAAATGAACTACTTGAAAAAATGCCTCAAATAGATGTTTTCTCATGGAGGGAAATTATTTCAAGATATGTACAAAATGCATTTGTTGAAAAGGCTTTAAATTTTTTCAAGAAAATACAATTGGCATGTGCGAAGTTATAAATGCATTTGTTGAATAGTATTTTCTATGAGAACTTTAGCACCTCTAAACTATTGACTTCAACTCTTTTAGGATGTATTCCTTGACATGACCAAATGCTACAGCCTCAAACAAGTTCAATACACAATTTTTTCTCCAAATAGTTAAAAGCTTGAAGACTAGCTTTCTACTTTGTCTTTCTAAGCAAACCTTGTATATTATCCATCAGAGAAAATTCCAATTTGAATTTTTTGAAAAACACTTGGTAAGGAAAAGAAACATAAATTTCATGATACTTACTGATGTTTGTTCCTAAATAACTCTGCCATGCACAAAATTCCCAAAGTAATTTATAAAGGAATTGAAACTAGAGTGAATGCTCCTGGTTGAAAAAGTGAACAAGTCAAAGAGCACTAGCAACAATGGCATCATTATTACAGAAACACACTATCACATTCTTATTAATGTTAGCACAATCACATACGTAACTAATGTGAGAAATTTATAGCTCAATACAGTAATGACATCCTAGTTTTAGTAAAGGAGGCCTCTTTACAATTTCAAAAAAGTTACCTTACATAAAAGTAGAACTCGGGGAAATTTCCAACCAACAACTCACAATTACCAAATACATGTCCTTAAATTCTAATCATAATGGTAAATAACTATTCTTAATTGCTAAAGACACATTCTTAGATTCTATTTACAATTTTGAACATAAAAGAGATGGTAAATGACACAGTCTGTAGAAGACAATAATTTTTTTCTGATAGATAACTAGGAGGGGAGGCCACTATTGGGGAGCTAGGTTGTGGCTCAAACTTGGGCCAACATTGGGAAAGTCTAGGGGCTTTAACACTGGACCCAACTTGCATGTCCTAATTAAGGACTTAATGACATTAAGATTGGAAAAAAAAGAAACTCGTGCTCAATTTAGATTAGCGCTTTAACTTCCCAACTTTTAGTGGTTTAATCACTTTGATCTTGGTGACATTTCTATTCCATATGAGAGGACCTTTGTGGAATTTATCATTGCTCAATGGTGTGATTTCCAAACTACTACGAAAAAGAATGCATTTGGGGTTCATGATTCTGAAATGAACTATTCTTTAACATAAACTTACCAAAGCCAAACTATCATTTACTAAAAGATAAAGCAAAGCATGTTGTTCTGGGCTTGACTAGGGATTTCCTAAACACACTCTACCATGAAAGAAAAGTTTAATGTGAAGCCAAATGATATAAATCAAATGAAAACAAAACAAATATTAATGGACAAGAATACCTCTCTTAGTGCACGCACAAAGATATTGCAGATGTTTGTTTGTTTGATTTTGATTTTAAACTATCACCTTTCAATTGTTGGTTTGATTTCCCTTGAATTTTAAACTGTTAGCTTACAATTATACTTGTGCAAAGTCAAATATTGTTAACAATACAAACATACTTAATAAAAAGAGTTTGTAAATATTTTTAATTGAATAGGTGAAATGCTTGAACTAACATGTGTTTTGGGGATGTGACAAATTATGCAGGTGCTAGTGATAATGAAGCCTCAAACACTGCTACTTTATCACCATGCTGCTCTTCATTGGTAATATTTATATTTCATTACAACTCCATAAAGAAACAGTTCTTCCCACCATGTTCATTCTAGCTAACGATGCCCACTATTATCACACGCTAGCTTTCCATCTTCCCACTATTATTGCCAGTATGATAATGGTAATGTATAAATCACCCATATTAGAAAAAACTTTCTAGCCAATAATATTTAAGAAAATTTATTTATTTAAAATGTTTTGTTATATAATTTGCATCTACACTTTAACAATATACAAGTATTTGTTAAATGAAAAAAAAAAAAAACTTTCATTAGTTAGAAACATAATTATTATTAACTAGTTAAACAACTGGGGTTGCCTATAGTTCCCTTGGTAGGAACTAATAATTACTAATATGTGTAAAATAATTATTGATATTGAAATTTTGAGATTCAATTTAATCTAAAAAAAAAAAATATTTAATTTTAAAAGATAGATTTAATAATTGGATTACTGACATGTTAAAATAATTATAGAATAATTAGACAATTTCTACTTAGTTTAATAATTAAATTAATATGTGTAAGATAATTATTGATATTGAAATTTTGAGATTCAATTTAGTCTAAGAAAAAAATATATAATAGATTTAATTTAAAAAAATATAGATTTAATAGTTGGATTATTGACATGTTAAAATAATTATGATTTTGAATTTTTAAGATTCAATTTGGTTAAAATAGTTAAATTGGATTAAATAAAAAATGACATATAATTGTTACTTAGCTTATTGGTTAAATCAAATGAAAGTTTTATATAGAATAATTAACAATTTCCAATTTTAACTTTGACATAATTTTTACATTTCTCCATGTGCAAACATTAAGGAAGAAGTGGCAAAAAAATGCCTAAAAGAAGCCAAAAAAAAATTGCAAAATCAAAATATTATGTTCAATTCCGTAAAATTTGTCCACCTAAATTTTTTTAGCCAATCATATTCAAGAAAAATAATTTTTAAAATTAAAAAAGTTAAAAAAAATATGCATTTAACTTTAGAAAAAACTTCAAATATAATGTATGAAAGAAAATAATCAATTTTGATTGGTTGAAGTTAAAAACATTAATAAATAGTTAGGATTGGGGATGCCTATAATTCCCTAGCAGGAACTAATAACTAATTTATTTTTCCAAATTAACTACATAACTAGTAGGGATTAATTCTTGATCTTTGATTTAATTTCAATCATTCATTGCAAAATAATTAGATTTTTTATTTTTTTTAGGTGTTGGAATGATGTTTTAGACTTCTGCATAGTTCATCAACTAATATTTATAGCTTGTCCATTAGTAATTAGGTCTAATAATTTGAAATTTGTCTTTCATATTCAAAAATTTAAATGCTTATAACTTTGGCATATGAATTCTTTTTTTATTGATTTAAAAAATTATCAAAAAATCACAAGCAACTAAGTGGTACAATTTATTTTTCCTTTGGAGTAGTTTATTCTTAGTTTTTTGGATGATATTTCAAATGCAGTCTCTTTTATTAGCCAAAGAATAATATAGATGAATAGAGAATCTAAATCCAAGTGGTGTGTGCCTTTGAAAAGTGATTTAATGTTCATATATTGGAATGAGATCATGTTTATCCATAATCTTGTGAGGATTGATTTAGAACAAGCTCTAAAGACAATGATGATGAGCTAACAATGGTGATGTGGTTGTCATGAAAGAGGAGATGAATTTTCTCAAAATGATCCTCCAAATCTATAATACAAAACTCCAAACAATAAGAATGATATATTTTATAGATATAAATCCCAAGTAGTTATGTCAAGATGAGGATGAACTCATATTTGAGCATTTGGATAGGAATTTCTAAGGTTTTTTGATGTTTTGGATGCAACGATCAATTTTTCCCTCAAAGTTGTATATTTCAAAAATAAGATAGGAATTCATTGATGTGGCGATTTGATAACATGCTAGAGTTGATTTTTGAACCCCACAACCCCCTTAAATCACCTAAAACAAGATAACCTATCAAATAGATATAAGTAAACAATTGATTATGTTATGTAACCTTTTGATAATTGACTTAATAAAAAAATGCATCTAATATGTCTTCTTTATTAATACATTTGGATGTTTACAATGGAAAATAAAATTAAAAAAACTCTTATATGAATCCCTAGGTGAGGATTAAATTAAATCATGACAAGTGTCCTCATCTTATACTGTAAGACAAAAAACACATAATCTAAACATTGAAAAACACT
>VDFB02365075.1:0-46912 GCA_007258455.2 Sequoia sempervirens
GTTAAAGTTGGCTAAAACGCTCCACGATTGGTGGAATTCACCTTTTTAACTTCAGATCAAACTCAAATCACCTTTTGAGCTTGTGTTAGGTCCCCAAATTTGTGGATCTGAAGCACAAACATATATATTCAAGGAGATGGCGTCCCCTTTTCATTATTTCATTACAGATTCAAAGATAAAAACAGCCACAAGCTCTCAAGGACGCCATTGAAGATCTGAAGGAGGTTTTCATCCGTTCTTCATTTTTATTTGCAGATCTGAAGCAGGAAAAGATTGCCATTTTGAGGATTGGGTCAGAGATAGTTTTTTGAAGATCAGATAAAACTTCCAATCCACCTTCTAACTTTTTCCTCTCTTCTTGTCTTAGGTTTTCTTGCATCTGACAGAAAAAGCAACAGGCTGCATCAGATCAGATCAACTGGGTATATTCAGCATCATTTTCTGGAGAAACCCATCTCGACAAATTTTCCAAAATCAGCAAACTTGCTGCCCCTATTTTTGGGGGTTTTTCCGAAAAAGTTTCAGAATCCAAATTCTGAGGAACTGGGTTTGTTCAGCATTGAAGCACGAACAAAACCCATGTGCCAGATTTTTTCCAGAAAAATACTTCTCGGCAGGGCGCTATTTTTAAGGGTTTCCAAAAATCATCTAAACTAGGTCAAGCTTACAGTCAATCTTCAAGTTTTTCAGGATGTAGTACTCCCAGGTGCAATACGAGACCAAGACGGTCTTACTCCATGATTACCTGAAAACAGTTGACACAAATCTACACCAAGTAAATCCAGTGGTCGATTTGGAGCAGTTAGAAGGCATGAATCAAAATAACGTGCGAGCTCGAAGAATCCAGTTGCGCGAGCGTAATTTTGCGTCACTTCAAAGCGTGGAAACATGTCGCTTGTATGTGACATTCTAACCCTACCGAGAAATCCCGAGCAGCGGATGGAAGAGCGTTTCTGGGTTTAAAGCCTGGGGTCTCAAAGATGTTTGGTATTTACCACCACATCCCTAACGACAAAAGTCATATCATTGGCGGAATGTGAGAAAGCATTTGGGGCGACCAAGGACAAATGTGAGGAAGGTCATGGCTGAAAAATGGCTAAAAGTGACAAAGGCAAGCTTGACTAAGTTGTTGGGACGAGGAGAATGTAAAGATGAGTACGCAGTGTTAATCACTCTACTCAATAGAATCACTGGAGAAGAAGATGGTCGTCAATTCCAGCCATGGATGTACTATGTCATCGCTAAAATCATTGGCAAAAGGGAATACTATGACTGGGCCACTTTGATCAGTGACGCACTCCACCGACAAATCACTGGGTATCTGGAAGCTCATAGGTTCCACATGTGCTCTTACCTAGTATACCTAATAGCCTTCCAAGGCGATTTTAGGTTATTGAACAATGTGGGAACCTTAGGTGTGCAGAAGGTTCACGAGTTTTTCACACATCTTGAGTTTACTCAAGCAGAAAGACACTTCAAGAAGACAAGTGATCACTTCACCATGCACATAGTTCGTGAGCTTAACCATGAGATGCACGTGCGTATTTCACAGACAGCCAGAGAGGCAATGGCGGATTGGGCAGATTGGTTTATCCAATTTCCTACATTCTCCTACATACGCGTGTATGGCTACATTGGCCACCCTGCCATGCTACCAAGACACCCTTCGGATAGGGTAGTCTTCATGGAGTTCCTGAGACAGTTGTCCGAGGTTCATATCCACTTGCGCTTGAAGAGGAAGACAGCTGTTAACTTTCCCTTTGAAATGGGACTATATAGATGTGGATTCGCGGCGGATGCAAAGATGATGGGTCAAGAAACAAGGAGGTTTAACCTCAAATATCTCATTGATAGAAGATCCTATGATCCTAGAGGACTCTATGCAGCACACCTCGAGCAACACTTGTCACATAAGTCTTCTATGGAAGATTATTGGGTGAATTGTAAAGACGAGTATGAAGTGCGAAGAAGGAACTACAGCAAATTCAGACTCCCACAGATTGCTGATTTCATGTCAGCAGACATTGAGGGCCTGTCAGATGATGAAGGGGAAGTCATTCTCCCCACATTCTTCGCAGATTCAGTTGACTCCCAACCGCTCCCGAGAGTGGATTGGTATGCCAAACAGGATACATCTATAGAAGAAAGAACGAGTAGAGTGGTTAGAAATAGCCAACTCTATCTCGACAGCAAGAAATCAAGGAAGGTGATACCTCACAGAACAGAGCCGCCACAGGTTCAGTCTACACCACCTTCCACTTCAAGAAGGAAACCAAGGCAAAAGCAATGGTGCAATCCTCCCCGAGGGATGAGGATGTCAAAACCTAGAACACAGAGGACACCAGTGGAGAAAGCCACACATAGTCCTGAAATAATCACGGGTATTGCTGCCCCAGAACAAAGAGTAGAGACTGCTACCCCTAATTCAGCAGAAGTTATCACGGAGGAACCAACAACATTGGTTGTTTGAGGCAGTGGTTGACACCAGTAGTGAGGCTTAACAGCGATTAGAAACGGCGGTGAATGTAAGCTTTGTCATGGAAGCGAGCCATACATATCACCGATTATCTGAACCTGAAGTCTCATCGACTTGGATTAAGCTAGGGGAACATTACTTGATACGGTCTCATACATCCTAACATTCAAAACTCCGTCCCTCATTGTTGAAGTTCATGAATTCTATTTGACTGAGGCTTCCTAGGAAGAAAGAGGAGAAAAACCACCATTATGAACTTGACTTTTACGAGTTCGACCAGTCCCACAGAACCGTCTGTTGAAGAAGTTAAAAGAAGCAAGTTCACATAGAAAGGAATGCGGTGTGGAATCATTATAGAGGCTGCCATACCGGTAGAGAAAAGTATACCACGAGGTTTGAAGTGGAGGACTACACTTTGTCTCAACTTAACCTCGGAAAGACTACACGACAGGTGGAGGCGGATCTTCTCGGAATAGCTTCGGTGAGCGTGGAAGAAAGGATGGCAAAGGATGGTAAGGAAAAGGCAGTCTTAAAGGCTGAAAATCAGAAACTGAGGTCTTACATAACCAGCTTGATACATGGCACACCAAACGTCTCAGCCCTACCAGCAGGACTACTAGATCTCCCCTCCGAACAAAATCATCGGCAATTGTTAACATTCGGCAAACACTTGAGAAATCAGGTGGAAGAGTTTGTTCTCAAGGGTAGATGCGTACTGGCGAACCTATACCAGTTACGGGATAGAGCACATGAACTTCGTGTGGAGATCCAGCAGTTGGAACAAAGGATTGCAGAAAAGAGGCTTGAAGACGAAAGTACAATTGCAGATTTGCAATTAGCATATCAATCAGTATACTCTGAGGAAAACAAGCAACATCTTTTTGCTTGGAAGGAACAATTGGCGTACAAGGTGAAAGCCTATGACGCTCATTCAGTAGAGTTGATTGATTACAGAAGGGTGGTTGCCACTATTATCAACTTCGCAAGAATGTTGGTAATATCCTTCCCTTGCATGGAATATCAGCGTGAGGGAGGAGAATACGTTGAGTTGGTGACTGTACAGAACCAGTTCAGGGATGTCATCCGCAGCACCTTTCTTGACGATCCAGAGGGTTGTAAGATGGCTAAGGTAGCAGCTTTATCAACCAAGTTAGAAGAGGAAGCATCTCAATGCATTGACTTCGAAAATCAGCTCACAACGGGTGAGGTCATGCTCCGACGCCACGTCATCATCCTACAAAGCATTAACTCCCCGGAAGCCGATGAAGTCAATCAATGGATTGAGACACTGTTGATTAATGGCGAGCTATAAATGCACCAGAGAAGGACGCCATACACCCTCCAAGTGGCATTCATCAGACTTGAGTTGACTTGACGCTTCTTTCCAAGTCAACTCAAGATGCTATTAAATGTAGTTGGAGTTAACTTGATGCTTCTTTCCAAGTTTAACTCCACTTTCCTTAAATCATGCATTGTCAGATCCCACTAATTAAGGATGTCTAATTGACTTCCATGATTTGTGGATCTTAGATCTCCACTAAATGTGGATGTCTATTTTGGAGGGAGACTTTACATTTAAGTTCACCTTTAGTTTGCTTTCTGTCAACTGAAGTAGTTTCCAGTTGACTCTTTGTTGACTTTCAGTTAACTGAAGTAGCTTTCCAGTTAACTGCTTGTTTCCCCTATTTAGGAATAAATCTTGCTAATTGATTGGCAAGAACTCATTGTTAACTCAAGGAGATTTTGGGGTTGCCCACTCCTTTGAGTCCTATAAATAAGAGCCTTGGGCTCATTATTTGTTTAACCTTTACTTGCTATGCAAAATTGTTGCGCCATTGTTGCCAACACTTTGAAAGCGAATATTTGTTCACTCTTGGATGAGAGTTCGTTGGATGATTGTAATTGTGCATGATTTCGTGCCTTTGCTTTCCCAACTTTTGTAGTTCGTTGATAAAGCATTGAAGAAGAATATCAGAAGGCGCTTGCATTTTGATCATCTTATTTGAGTTATGTCTACGTCCTGTGTTTAATAGCTTGTTGTCTCATTTCCCTCCTCGGATAGGAGTCCCTCCTCCTTGGATATTTGTTATTGACAGTTGTCGCTTGATGTTGTTTAATGTGTTGACTTCCAAGCTATACTTCGGATAGGAGTCCCTCCTCCTTAGCAAGCTCGTTGGCCAAGGCATCGTGACTTTGTTGTTTCTAGTAAACTATTTCTTAAGCCCATACCTCAGATAGGAGTCCCTCCTCCTTGGCAGGTCTCAGATCTAGTTTACCGTGTAGAGTGTTTGCTTGTACCAACCTTATCCTGGTGTATACCCGAGAGTTCAGAGCCTCGGTCATATTCTCTGGAGACGGCGAATTCAGGTGATCCAACCATCCCATTCCCGCCTTTACCTCATGCTCGCTTTTTTACCTTTGCTACCCACGCACGCGTTCGCTCCGCCAAAGTGAAGCATGGCAAGATATGCTGCAATTCTTTGTAAGCCCCGCTTTACCGGCATAAAGATAGGAACTTTAGTTAACATTTCCCTTCCCTACGCATTGCTCCCAGCAGAGAGGGACTTCTCCTCTTTAAATAATGAAGAAGTGTTGCAAAACATTTGAAATAGCTGAACGTTTACAATCAGCACTCCAGAGGTGCTAATTTAAACGCCAACAGTTTTCTGGCGCCCACCGTGGGGCAACGAGGCATCAAACTTCAAGAAAAGCTAAACGCTTTTATGTCACGGGAATGACTATCTGGCGTCCTTGGGCACCAGTAGAGCAACCTGATCTTGTTCCAGCAACTCTCCAACCAGATCTTACATACATTGAAGGAGAGCAATCGGATATCATCAGCAGCTTGCGGATCTTCATCTTCGAGAAGAATACATCACCAGCTCAGTGGAGAGCCGCAGCCATTACTCTGGACCAGGAAGAAAGAAAGGCTGATCTAGCAGCCGAAAGACCAGTATTACCACCACCTGCGTGGCAGTAAGCATCCTGGCTTATCAAGTATATACAAGGAGGACCAATCCTCTTTTCCAAGAAGAAGTCGGAGAAGCATCCGACACAGAGCAGATCTTTCAAGAGGTTCGAGAGCAATTTCTAGAAGAACCTCAACAAGAACCTCCTGCTCAAGCAATGGCCGACAACGTTAACATTCATAACGGCATTGGCCGTAATAACGGCAATGGCAATGGCAACAATGGCAATGGCCACTACATCAACAATCTTTTCGGCAATGGCCAAAATGCAAGAGTTGTTGCCAGACGTGCTGCCCCACTTCCATGGGGTAATAACATAGGTCCATTGGCCTTACAAAGCAATCATGAACTTCCCAAGGGATCACGGAAGCATTTCCCAAGATTCTATGGCGACGGGACTAAACATCCCGATGAACATCTCTCAACATTCACAGTGGCCTGTTCCGTTCTGTCTGTGCCACATGAAGATATCACCGTTCGACTCTTTGTCGAAACTCTTGAAGCAAATGCAGCTGACTGGTTCAATCATTTGCGACCAGGGATTATCACAAACTGGGAAGACATGAGCGAAAAGTTTTTGGCCAGATTCAGACCTGCTGAAGACAGTCATCAACTGTTTGCCTGTTTATCTAACTCAAAGATGGAGTCCATAGAACCAATGAGGGAGTTCGTAGCAAGGTTTAACCGCCTAGTTACGCGACTTTCCCACATAATGAATCCATCCGACGAGATCCTGATGAGCAGCTTCATTAACGCCCTACCCTCAGAGATAGCCTTTTTCATAAAAGGCAGTCATGAAGAAGACTTGCTGGTAGCTCAAGAGAAGGCTATCGAGCTTGAGGATCACATGATCACTACGGGGAAGATGAAGAATGATGCCATCAGACCACTGGTCCAAGCATCAGTAGATCCATTGCTACAAAAGGTAGCAAACGAGGTGACCATCCTCAAAAGACAGTCACCCAACCAAGGGCAGCAAGCAATGCCCACACCACCACCATATCAACAACAGCAGTACCAGCCTCAACAGCAGTACCAGCCTCAACAGCCTTATCAGCCGAAGAAAAATAATTTCCAATCATTTAACAACTTCAAGCCGAAGTTTTCGGGACCACCTAGACAAGCAGAACCTGAGAAATCCAACGTGTTCTGTTGTTTCCATGATTCAGATGAACACACTGGATCTTCGTGTCCTGAGAATCAAAGGATGAATCAGATAATGGGATATGCCGGAGATGCAGTTCCAAGCTCCAATACAGTACCTTCAAATTCGAACGTTGCTCCACCTCAAATGGACAATTTCGATGGCGACTCCGCAACGGGATACTTTCACAACGAACCCGTAAATCAAGAAGAAGAAGACTACCGTCAGTACAATCTTGCTGTCAATCACGAGAACCTGTCAACACCCGTGTTTACACGTGCTCAGCATTTCAAAGCACAGAAAGAAGAAGACGAAAGACGGCAGTCCAATGAAAAGGGAAAAGAAGCTTCCACTTCTAATCCCAAGTCTACACATGAGTACGTCACACCAGTTCCTCAAGAACCGTCTTCGACGAATTTTGACATAGTGACATCCATGATGAAGACGAAGGTACAAATTTCACAGCTGGAGTATCTCCAGGATCATCCCGATCAAATGGATCGGATTCTCAAGGTGATTCAGAAGCCAATCGTCATACAGCCCACATTGCTAGCATCTTCCGTGCCAGCGGGAGAAAAGCCAAAACCTTTTTACATATCTTTGTATATGGGAGGATATAAGCTTAGCAATTGTATAATTGATTCAGGGGCATCTGACAATGTCATGCCTTTACAAATCATGAAGGCTCTAGGACTATCATGCACGGAAACAAAAGAAAAGTGTTATTCACTTGAATCAAAACCCGTGCCATTGGTAGGTCAGCTGAAGGATGCTCAAGTAAGATTGGCATCCTGCCCAGAAAAGAAGATCATGATGACCATTCTCATAGCCGACATCCCAATCAGTTATGGAATGCTCCTGAGCAGAAGCTTTTGCAAGGATCTCGGAGGCGAGATTCAACTGGACTGGTCGTACGCGACAATCCCATTGAAAAAGGGCACTTTCAAGTTGGAACCTGAGGCTAAGTCAACATTCACGGTGGTGAAATCTCAAGACCCACAAGCACAAGTGCTACATCAGAACACGGGTCCTGGCACGTATGCCATGCTGGCAGAAGTAACTAAAGAAGATGAAAGTCTTGCACTTGCCACACAAACATTGAATCAAGATTCAAGAATGTGGAATATGCAATTCGATGGTAGTTGCTCAACAGCAGGATCGGGAGCAGGAGTTGTCATTTCCTCTCCCGAAGGAACACTGTACCCATTTGCTTATCGCTTGCAGTTTGATAACACAAACAATACCGCAGAATACGAGGCGCTCATACTTGGCCTCAAAAAGGCAAGAGATATGGGTATAAAATACCTTCAAGTCGAAGGTGATGCAGAGCTGATCGTTCAACAGGTCAGAGGACTGTATCAAGTAAGAAGAAGTCGTCTTTCTTCTTACCTACAAAGGGTATGGAATGCGATCGACTGGTTTGAAGCATTCAATATCGAGTACATACCACGTGAGCAGAATAGCAGAGCGGATTCCCTTGCGGTATCAGCAACTCTTTTCATGCCCCATTCTGACTTTCGTCAGAATATCTTCGCTATTGAGCTCATGTACAGGCCGGCCATCCTCGACAACTGCGACAATTGGCAGGTCTTTACTAATGATAAAGACATTCAAGAGTTTCTTCGCATGGATGACAATTATCAAGAACTATTCTTTGAAGGTAGTGCTTCTCCCTCCAAGGAATATGGCGGAGAATTTCGAAGTCACGGAATCTGGCGTCATCCAATTAAAGGGCAATAATATCCCCAAAGGTCTAGTATCCTTGGAGGATATCTTTGATAGACATGACAGACGTGTTCAGGATCAAAGGAATTCTAATGACAAGACGTCAGCCGACTACCAACAAGTCAACATTGGTACGGAAGATAAGCCTCGGCTCGTCAACCTAGGCAAATGTTGCACTGCAGAAGAAAGCAACAATTTCATCTCTCTATTCAAGCAATATCGAGACGTCTTTGCATGGTCCTATGAAGACCTAAAAGCATTCAAGCCAAAGGAATTGTCCCATACAATTCCACTAAAGTCTGACATCAAGCCCTTCAAGCAGAAGCAGAGACACTACAACCCGCGTATCCAAGATACAATCTACGCGGAGGTGAAAAAGATGGTGGATGCCAAGATCATATACCCGATCCACTATTCCACCTGGGTGTCCAATATCGTTCCTGTACGCAAGAAGAGCGGAGAAATCCAGATTTGTGTAGACTTCAGGAACCTGAACCAGTCGTCACTAAAGGATAATTATCCTTTACCCATCATGGAACATACATTGCAAACAGTAACCGGTTCGGAGATGCTGTCATTACTTGACGGATTTTTAGGATACAACCAGATTGCAGTAGCTGAAGAAGATCAACTCAAAACAGCGTTCACCACTCCATGGGGAACATTCGCCTACGAGAGGATGCCCTTCGGTCTCATCAATGCCGGTGCTACTTTTCAACGAGCCATGGACTTGGCTTTTGGCGACTTATAGGACAAATTGATTGTCGTCTATCTTGACGACCTTACCGCTTTCTCAAAAAAGCGGCAAGATCATTTTCAACACTTAGTGAAAGTGTTTGAGAGATGCAGGTCCCATCACATATCATTGAATCCGAAAAAGTCTATCTTCGCAGTGACAGAAGGCAAATTGCTTGGTCACATCGTCTCTAAAGAAGGGACTAGGATAGACCCTAATCGGGTAGATGCAATCAAGGATCTGGCTCTCCCTACAAATAAAACTGGGGTACATTCCTTCTTCGGCAAAGTCAATTTTATACAAAGATTTGTACCTGACTTCTCGGAGCTGACCAAAGACATCTCGGCAATGATGAAGAAAACAACTGTTTTCAAATGGACCGATGAAGGAAGGAAGGCGTTCGAGAAAATAAAAGAGGCCATCAGTAAAGCACCAGTGTTGGTTCGACCCGATTTCAATAAAGAATTTATTCTTTATTGTTACGCGTCGGAACATACTCTCTCTGCCATACTGACTCAGAAGTTGAATGAAGAGACTGAGTCACCTATCGCTTTCATGAGCAGCAGCTTCAAGAATAGTGAATCTCGGTACTCCCAAATAGAGAAAAACGCATATGCCGTGGTGAGGGCTGTTAAGAATTTCAGATTCTACATCCTAAACTCTCACACCACTGTGTATGTTACAGACCCCGCGGTCAAGAGTGTCCTCACTCAACAAGAAATGGGCACCAAAAGAGGCAACTGGATTGCAAGAGTTCAAGAATACGACTTGGATATCAAGCCTACCAAGCTCGTTCGCGGGAGAGGTCTATGTCAACTCCTGGCAGAAGATGGTGATTTAAAACATCAAGCTGAAGATGGAATCCCAGGAACAGAAATGGAAGAAGACCTCCCAATGGTCTTATTAGTTGAATCTGCTCAAGAGTGGTACACAGAATTGTGGTACTACCTAACCTACGGGGAATGTCCAACACACTTGGACAAGCAGCAGAGAAGAACTTTGAAATTACAAGCACAAGGTTATGTGCTTGGAGGAAATGTTCTTTACAAGCATGGGCTTGATGGAACATTCCTACTATGCGTCACCAAAGATCAACAAAGACGATTGATGGAGGCATTCCACAATCAAGCATGCGGAGGTCACTTCTCATCAAGGGTTACCGCATTCAAGATCTTGCGGGCATCATTCTTTTGGCCGACTTTGTTCCGCGACGCATATGACTGGGTGCACAGATGCACATTGTGCCAACAATTTGTTGGTAAACTTAAGCTGTCAAACCTTCCACTCAGGCCGGTGGTGATAGATGCTCCATTCCAGCAATGGGGCATAGACTTTGTGGGACCTATCAACCCTCATTCCAGCAAAGGACATGTCTACGTCCTCACAGCGACAGACTATTTTACTAAGTGGGTTGAGGCGATTCCTGTAAAGCAGGCTACTTCCGAGGTGGTGTGTAATTTCCTCAAAGAGAACATCATTACACGCTTCGGAGTACCCAAAAAGATCGTGACTGACAACGCTACAAGCTTCTCGTCAGAGGAGTTGATAGAATTTTGTTTTGACTATGGCATCACCTTGTCCCATTCTTCAGATTACTATCCACAAGGTAATGGACAAGCCGAATCGTCAAATAAGAACATAGTCACAATAGTGCGCAAGATGGTTGATTCCAATCAATGGGCTTGGCACACAAAATTGTACGATGCTCATTGGGCTGATAGAATCATGCCCAAGAGAGCTATCGGCACTTCACCTTTCATAATCCTATATGGCACTGAAGCTGCGTTACCCATCACTCTAGAGTTGTCCGCTTTGCAGCTGGCATCCACGATAGAAGATGAGGAATTCAAAGATCCTATTGAGAAACGTATCTTGTGCCTGATGAAACTTCAAGAAGAAAGGGTGGAGATAGTTGATAAGATCACTCAGCATCAAGAGCGAGTGAAGAAGATCTTCGACAAGAAGGCTCGGCAACGGGACTTTGAGATTGGAGATAAAGTCCTATTATGGGACAAGAGACACGAACCAAAGGGAATGCACGGAAAATTCGACTCCCTTTGGCTGGGGCCGTTCCTGATTCATAATATTGCAGGAGAGAATTCCTATATTCTCTCACATTCAGACGGGAGGCTCTTTCCACTGCCTTACAGCGGGCAGTACTTGAAGCATTTCGTCCCTTCGGGGATGGGGTGAGTACATATTGTAAATACTTTTCCTTGCTTTAACGTTATGTTGTTATGTTTTTCCCCGTTCAGTGAAGTATTGTCGTGTTTTAGGTGATTTCTTAGATGTTTTGTCGTAGGTGAATAAATTGGGGAACCCAATAAATAAGGTGAACTCTATTTTTAGGAATGTATGGAACCAAAGTCCTGACTCCGTTACCCAATTGATTATATATACTGGTCTACGAAACTTGAGATTCTCGGTTCTCCTATGCCGTAGGTATCCGACATGGTCACCAGACGGAGCCTATGTTGTACCCCAAATAAATTTTTTTGGCATTCTGTGTAAATTGAGCTAAATCTTGTTAAAATGCCATGAAAGGTCTGTTTTAGGTCAAACCAATCATAGAATCTTGGTGGGTTTCTGTCAAGGAACACATGTACAAAATTCTGAAAAATTGAAAATTAGGGTTTTTTCCCCTATTTTCAGGGAAATCCCCCGAAAATAGGACCTTCCCAGAAATGACCGAAAATGATTTTGATAGGCTTAAAAGGCTTCACGATCACATTGGTCAAGTCAGAATCATCAAAAGACACGTTTTACTCTGGTGGGTCTATTTCTCTTTTTCAGGAACGAAGTTAGGAGCTCCACAACCATTAATGGCAGATTGGCCAGTACCAGGTGCTGAAAGCTAAGCTTCAAAAGCTTCAACGATGCAACCATGGCAGAAAAGGTCGAAAAAGATGCTGTTTGACGAAGGAGATTCCTGAAAACGAAAAAGGTCAAAATTTGACTAACTCTGGAGATGTTACGAAGGGGAGATTGCTCACATGTTGAAAAGGCGCCTTTTTCAAGCAGGGGTGCCCATGATCTTTGAAGGTCAAATGAAGTCAGTAAGATCATCTGAAGCAGTCATTCTCAACGTTTGATTACTGGCTCAATGGTGAAACAAACATCCAAATCATCTGATGAATGGATCGTAAGCGGCTGCTGACAAAGCAAAAAGAGGCAGTTGAGGAACTATCAGGAAACCACACATAAACGATGAAGTTCTAAGAAAAAGAGCCTTTTCAAAAGAAAGGCGCCCTTTCTTTTGGACTTCCAGATGCTGACCAATGACTAAAGGCTTCCTTTGATGACCTTCTCAGCTCAAGCAAATCTCAGAAACGCAACTGCAAGCATCAATACCTGACAGAGCATTCAACGGATAATCTGGATCAAAGTAGGCAACTTGTCAGATGAAAATAATCAAGCTAAAAGGCAAAAGCGCCCTTTTCAAGGAGGGGCGCCCTTGGATAAAGGAACCCTAATTTGAGATCCAGATTTCCCGAAGACAGTCATTCTTAGCAGAACAGAGCTGAGTACCTGATGAAACGTCATGTGAAAACATCTGACTCTCCGATCAACGAGAAATCCAGTTCAAGGCACGAGAGGTCATTTCAAATAAGCTGAAGAACGAAGATTGAAAAATCACTAAGGCATTGGCAAAAGCGCCCTTTCTTGGGAAAGGCGCCCAGTCTTTTGGAGCCCTTAACTCAGCTTTTTATCATTCAGTCTCCCAGGCACTTCTTTCCAGTATGGATTCAGCTCCGCAGTGAATGTGTCCGTGACGTCTCAAGATCAACAGACAACGCTAGATTCAGGATCAAACAGGGGGTTTTCAGGAGAGAAAATACTAAAAACTTGCAAAAGATGAAAAGGGACGCCTAAAAGAAGTCAAAGGTCATTTGTTGACTAAAGTCAAAAGCTTTTTGAGTTAAAGTTGGCTAAAACGCTCCACGATTGGTGGAAATCACCTTTTTAACTTCAGATCAAACTCAAATCACCTTTTGAGCTTGTGTTAGGTCCCCAAATTTGTGGATCTGAAGCTCAAACATATATATTCAAGGAGATGGCGTCCCCTTTTCATTATTTCATTGCAGATTCAAAGATAAAAACAGCCACAAGCTCTCAAGGATGCCATTGAAGATCTGAAGGAGGTTTTCATCCGTTCTTCATTTTTATTGCAGATCTGAAGCAGGAAAAGATTGCCATTTTGAGGATTGGATCAGAGATAGTTTTTTTTGAAGATCAGATAAAACTTCCAATCCACCTTCTGTCTTTTTCCTCTCTTCTTGTCTTAGGTTTTCTTGCATCTGACAGAAAAAGCAACAGGCTACATCAGATCTGATCAACTGGGTAGATTCAGCATCATTTTCCAGAGAAACCCATCTCGACAAATTTTCCAAAATCAGCAAACTTGCTGCCCCTATTTTTGGGGGTTTTTCCGAAAAAGTTTCAGAATCCAAATTCTGAGGAACTGGGTTTGTTCAGCATTGAAGCACGAACAAAACCCATGTGCCAGATTTTTTCCGAAAAAATACTTCTCAGCAGGGCGCTATTTTTAAGGGTTTCTGAAAATCATCTGAACTAGGTCAAGCTTACAGTCAATCTTCAAGTTTTTCAGGATGCAGTACTCCTAGGTGCAATACGAGACCAAGACGGTCTTACTCCATGATTACCTGAAAATAGTTGACACAAATCTACACCAAGTAAATCCAGTGGTCGATTTGGAGCAGTTAGAAGGCATGAATCAAATAACATTGCAGAATATCGAAGAATCCGGATTGCTGCAAGCCGCATCAATTCCCATCACACTACAAAGCGTACAGCTCGTAATCGCTTGTATCGAGCATTACAACCCTACCACCAGAGAAATCAGAGCAGCAGATGGAAGAACTGTTTGCAGTTTAAAGCCTCAGGATATCGAAAGATGTTTTTATATTCCCTCACATCCTAACAACAAAGTCATATCATTGACGGAATGTGAGAAAGCATTTGAGACAGCCAAGGACAAATGTCAGAAGGTCATGGCTGAAAAATGGCTAAAAGTGACAAAGGCGAGCTTGCCTAAGTTGTTGGGGCGAGGAGAATGTAAAGACGAGTACGCAGTGTTAATCACTCTACTCAACAGAGTCACTGGAGAAGAATATGGTCGTCAATTCCAGCCATGGATGTACTATGTCATTGCTAAAATCATTGGCAGGAGGGAATACTATGACTGGGCCACTTTGATCAGTGACACACTCCACCGACAAATCACTGGGTATCTAGAAGCTCATAGGTTCCACATGTGCTCTTACCTAGTGTACCTAATAGCCTTCCAAGGCGATTTTAGGTTATTGAACAATGTGGGAACCTTAGGTGTGCAGAAGGTTCACGAGTATTTCACACGTCTTGAGTTTACTCAAGCGGAAAGACACTTCAAGAAGACAAGTGATCACTTCACCATGCACATAGTTCGTGAGCTTAACCATGAGATGCACGTGCGTATTTCACAGACAGCCAGAGAGGCAATGGCGGATTGAGCAGATTGGTTTATCCAATTTCCTACATTCTCCTACATACACGTGTATGGCTACATTGGCCACCCTGCCATGCTACCAAGACACCCTTCGGATAGGGTAGTCTTCATGGAGTTCCTGAGACAGTTGTCCGAGGTTCATATCCACTTGCGCTTGAAGAGGAAGACAGCTGTTAACTTTCCCGTTGAAATGGGACTATATAGATGTGGATTCGCGGCGGATGCAAAGATGATGGGTCAAGAAACAAGGAGGTTTAACCTCAAATATCTCATTGATAGAAGATCCTATGATCCCAGAGGACTCTATGCAGCACACCTCGAGCAACACTCGTCACATAAGTCTTCTATGGAAGATTATTGGGTGAATTGTAAAGACGAGTATGAAGTGCGAAGAAGGAACTACAGCAGATTCAGACTCCCACAGATTGCTGATTTCATGTCAGCAGACATTGAGGGCCTGTCAGATGATGAAGGGGAAGTCATTCTCCCCACATTCTTCGCAGATTCAGTTGACTCCCAACCGCTCCCGAGAGTGGATTGGTATGCCAAAGAGGATACATCTATAGAAGAAAGAACGAGTAGAGTGGTTAGAAATAGCCAACTCTATCTCGACAGCAAGAAATCAAGGAAGGTGATACCTCACAGAACAGAGCCGCCAAGGTTCAGTCTACACCACCTTCCACTTCAAGAAGGAAACCAAGGCAGAAGCAATGGTGCAATCCTCCCCGAGGGATGAGGATGTCAAAACCTAGAACACAGAGGACACCAGTGGAGAAAGCCACACATAGTCCTGAAATAATCACGGGTATTGCTGCCCCAGAACAAAGAGTAGAGACTGCTACCCCTGATTCAGCAGAAGTTATCACGGAGGAACCAGCAGCAGTAGTTGTTGAAGAACCAGTGGCTGAACCAATGGCGGAAGCAACAACAGTAGAAGCAGCAGCAGAAACGGTGCCTGTTATGGAAACAGAGCCGCCCATATCACCAGTATCACAGCAGACACAAGTCCTCATCGACTTGGATTCGCCACCGAGAGACATTGCTCCAGCACAGTCTCACACATCTAGCATTCAAGGGCCTCACGTCCCTCCTAGTGAAGTTCGCCGAGATTCTATTTGGCTTGAAGGCTTCCTAGGAAGAAAGAGGGAAAAACCCTCGTATGAACTTGACTTTACCGAGTTCGACCACGTCCCACAAGACACGTCGGCGAAGAAGTTAAAGAAGCAAGTTCACATAGAAAGGAATGCAGATTGTGAGATCATTATAGAGACTGCCGCCCCACCAGTAGAGAAAAGCATACACGAGGTTCAAGTAGAGGACTACACTTTGTCTCAACTTAACCTCGGGAAGACTACACGACAGGTGGAGGCGGATCTTCTCGGAATAGCTTCGGTGAGCGTGCAAGAAAGGATGGCAAAGGATGGTAAGGAAAAGGCAGCCTTAAAGGCTGAAAATCAGAAACTGAGGTCTTACATAACCAGCTTGATACATGGCACACCAAACGTCTCAGCCCTACCAGCAGGACTACTAGATCTCCCCGCCGAACAAAATCATCGGCAATTGTTAACATTCGGCAAACACTTGAGAAATCAGGTGGAAGAGTTTGTTCTCAAGGGTAGATGCGTACTGGCGAACCTATACCAGTTACGGGATAGAGCACATGAACTTCGTGTGGAGATCCAGCAGTCGGAACAAAGGATTGCAGAAAAGAGGCTTGAAGACGAAAGTACAATTGCAGATTTGCAATTAGCATATCAATCAGTATACTCTGAGGAAAACAAGCAACATCTTTTTGCTTGGAAGGAACAATTGGCGTACAAGGTGAAAGCCTATGACGCTCATTCAGTAGAGTTGATTGATTACAGAAGGGTGGTTGCCACTATTATCAACTTCGCAAGAATGTTGGTAATATCCTTCCCTTGCATGGAATATCAGCGTGAGGGAGGAGAATACGTTGAGTTGGTGACTGTACAGAACCAGTTCAGGGATGTCATCCGCAGCACCTTTCTTGACGATCCAGAGGGTTGTAAGCTGGCTAAGGTAGCAGCTTTATCAACCAAGTTAGAAGAGGAAGCATCTCAATGCATTGACTTCGAAAATCAGCTCACAACGGGTGAGGTCATGCTCCGACGCCACGTCATCATCCTACAAAGCATTAACTCCCCGGAAGCCGATGAAGTCAATCAATGGATTGAGACACTGTTGATTAATGGCGAGCTATAAATGCACCAGAGAAGGACGCCATACACCCTCCAAGTGGCATTCATCAGACTTGAGTTGACTTGACGCTTCTTTCCAAGTCAACTCAAGATGCTATTAAATGTAGTTGGAGTTAACTTGATGCTTCTTTCCAAGTTTAACTCCACTTTCCTTAAATCATGCATTGTCAGATCCCACTAATTAAGGATGTCTAATTGACTTCCATGATTTGTGGATCTTAGATCTCCACTAAATGTGGATGTCTATTTTGGAGGGAGACTTTACATTTAAGTTCACCTTTAGTTTGCTTTCAGTCAACTGAAGTAGTTTCCAGTTGACTCTTTGTTGACTTTCAGTTAACTGAAGTAGCTTTCCAGTTAACTGCTTGTTCCCCCTATTTAGGAATAAATCTTGCTAATTGATTGGCAAGAACTCATTGTTAACTCAAGGAGATTTTGGGGTTGCCCACTCCTTTGAGTTCTATAAATAAGAGCCTTGGGCTCATTATTTGTTTAACCTTTACTTGCTATGCAAAATTGCTGCGCCATTGTTGCCAACACTTTGAAAGCGAATATTTGTTCACTCTTGGATGAGAGTTCGTTGGACGATTGTAATTGTGCATGATTTCGTGCCTTTGCTTTCCCAACTTTTGTAGTTCGTTGATGAAGCATTGAAGAAGAATATCAGAAGGCGCTTGCATTTTGGTCATCTTATTTGAGTTATGTCTACGTCCTGTGTCTAATAGCTTGTTGTCTCATTTCCCTCCTCGGATAGGAGTCCCTCCTCCTTGGATATTTGTTATTGACAGTTATCGTTTGATGTTGTTTAATGTGTTGACTTCCAAGCTATACTTCGGATAGGAGTCCCTCCTCCTTAGCAAGCTCGTTGGCCAAGGCATCGTGACTTTGTTGTTTCTAGTAAACTATTTCCTAAGCCCATACCTCGGATAGGAGTCCCTCCTCCTTGGCAGGTCTCAGATCTAGTTTACCGTGTAGAGTGTTTGCTTGTACCAACCTTATCCCGGTGTACCCGAGAGTTCAGAGCCTCGGTCATATTCGGAGACGGCGAGAGGTGATCCAACCAACCCATTCCCGCTCCTTTACCCTCATGCTCTGTTTACCTTGAAGGTATTGGATAGATAGAAGCTAGTTAGTTGTAGTTGAGATCTGCAGAAACCAGAGAAAAGCTTAGCTACGGCGCATTGTGTTTGTGCACCCTTGTGTCCTGCCGCTGAAGCATAAAAAGATAGGAACTTAGTTAACATTTCCCTTCCCTACGCATTGCTCCCAGCAGAGAGGGACTTCTCCTCTTTAAATAACGAAGAAGTGTTGCAAAACATTTGAAATAGTTGAACGTTTACAATCAGCACTCCAGAGGTGCTAATTTAAACGCCAACAATACATACACATGAATCTTGACCGAAGTTAAGTCTAAACGACATTCCAGTTGACCACACAGGACAAACTTACCATCGGTAAGCTTGTTAGTGGTATGGATTAATGAAACTCACTTAAATCAAACACAACCATCCATAATTAACTACTTGCATAAGAATTACTCAACTTAAATCCTACTTGAAGTAAAAGGATGAAGAAACCTCACTAACTATTCACAACAAAAGTGGAGTTCACCATCAATGAAATTCTTTTATTATGAAAGCCTTCATGACAATTCCTTACAAAATTCTCAAAGGGAGAATTTCCCTTCTCCTTCAAACAATGCAATGAAACTATTCTAACTATCTCAAAATGTCTACTCTCTGATCTAATGTATCACTCACTGACTAACTAACTAACTAGCTAGTGTACAAATGAGGGGACTCCCCTTTATATAGCTGGCCAAGTCCAACAGACAGCTTAGATCGAATTACAATGGACGGCTCAGATTGAGCCACACAAACCCTAGACAAGATTCACCCTAAAAACCGCCAGAAGGTGGAGTGGCATCATTAATGAGTACAAAGATAGTAGATTCCTCCTTGACCACTATGAGCAATTAATGCTCACTAACCTTCCAGAAGATTCTCGTCCATGACTCTGTTTCCATTTCTCTTTTTTCTGACCGCGTAAGCTACGAATCGAACCAGCACTACATCGACTTCCTGCTATGAAATTGCCGGAGTGAGGTTGAGCTGATATTCAAGGATGGCAATCATCTGCTCCTGTCTATCACAAGACTTTCTCCAACTCTCAATGGACTCCTGTGTGCTTTGAATGATAGCTAAAAACATAGAGATGTTATCGAAGTCTAGTTAAGCAAACCCCCTCATCTCCGAGAAGAATGGTTGCAACCTCCCTCTCAATCCATCAACTTCGACCTCCTCGGGAGTTAGTCTCTTAGAGAACAATGCCTCTAGTGTATTGTGGATGCATTCATGGATATTTCTCATTGCCTTCTTGATTTTAGATGACTCCGTCTTCACCATGTCAAAGAAGCCTCTGCTAGTGAATGTAGCCGAATGCCACCCAAGAAAATAATACCTATCCCCAGCTTGGATTACCCCTTCATCAACCAAAGTTTGCGTGGGTACGCGCATCAGGGCAGCGAGGCGAGGAATGGTCTTATCTTGGAATATATGAGTGTCATTCCAAGCCTGCTCTACATCATCCAAGCGTGAGAGGATACTAGAAGCGCTTTGAAAAGAGGAGACTAGATCAGCCATGAATTTCTCAGCTTCAGCACGGACATCGCCTACCCACTTATCACCTTCCTGAATAGCCTTCCTTATTTCTTCAAGTCCAGTAATTGATTTCTGTGGCAGCTCAGGTGGAAGCTCCACCGCTGGGTCCTCTTGAGCACATGAATGTGCTAAGTGTTGTACATATCCAACCAGCGCCTTATGCTCCTTCAATTTCTTATATTTTTCCTCCTTTCGTACCATCCTATCCCTCAAGGCCTGGAAGGAATTTTCTGCTTCCTCAACAACCTGAGCTCCGGAAGGACGTCCTAATTCAATCGTGATGACTGTGTAATTCTCTGGCATTACATCACCCAAGTCATAATCCTCCCTCGAAACGGCCACATGAAAAGTGTGCTAACTGGCCTCATTAGTTTCCATCCGGGAATTTTTTTGGCTCTCTTCCTCTTGGGTGACTTACTTGTTCTACTCAGGAGCTCTTCCATTTCTATCACTAGGTCGGTGTCATCCTCTTGATCCCTCCTTATCGCCTGCAAGAGCCAATTTCGTGTATTTCGTTGAGTGCCATAGACAATAAGAGGCTGCTCCTTTGTTGCCTCAACTTCACGAACTTCTTCCTGAGCAATACTTGGTCGAGGTTCATCCGTCTCCATATGCTGGCTATCCTCCTCATAACCCCGAACGTCAGGCTCCGCAGTATCTTCCTCCTCAAAAGCTGCCTCAAGTGCTTGATCGATGCGAATATCTGTCTCCGTTTCTTCTCCTTCTGGCTGGTCAGCACCCTTAGGAGCATAGGCACTATGACTGTCAGGCTCCCTTGATAATGGTTGGTCAACTTTATCCATGTCTTGTTCTTCATTCACTCCAGCCCTCTGATTTGCAAACATCGAGACTTCAGGCATGCTGGAGGATTGAGCTAACAACTGAGTAGGCGATGTCTCCTCTGATTTCTGAGGCTCAAGATGTGTTGGTTCTTCCTCCTGTTGTGGCTCTACAGGCTGGGCAATTTTCTTTCTCTTCCTTACCGACACCAATGGCCTCCAATCACCCATGAGATTGTACGGAAGAGCAATTGATCTTTTCAGTCTATGAACATGCCCGTCTACCCAACTCCTTGTGAAAGTCAGGACAGGCATAAACAGAGTGTCCAAGTTTGTTATCTCCGGTTCCTACCAATCCGGTGGTGGGATTGGCATGTTCTTAATTGACTTATAGTCCAGGTGTGTAAGTCGGGCATCCTCATCAACTTGATCTGGAACTTGGATTACCTCGCACTCTTTGATCAACTTAAGAGGCAACTTGGAGAACATCCTTCTTCTGATCTCAGCTTTTTCTCTGACATTTGCCCAAAAGTCTTCTAACTGGGCCTTGTGCCTATATTATTCGCCTTGCACTGTTCCAATCTTTCCCCGAGGATCAAAATCCTGCCTACTGGAGTGGAGACTGAGGCAATAAAACTGCAGCTCATCTTTTGCTTCCTTGGCTGCCTGGAACGAAGGGCACTCCTCAAGTGCATTTCCCATGACAATAGGAAATTGTAACCCACCTTTCTTCTTCTTCCTTATAATTTTGTCATAGGCAACAAGCTACCTAGACACTTCTAGCATTACCATTCTGCTAGTGGGATACCTTGGCAGTCGAAAGGTGTAAGAATGGAACCTAGGCATTCTTATGTATGTGAACTTTGGGAATTGGACAAACCAAAACCCGTACTACTTGATCAACTCTTGCAACTCCTTGGATATTCTTTGCTGCAATCTTCCTGGAAGAGACCTCGTGAGATACATTGTGAAGGCGTCATTCACCCTCTTGAAGTGAGAGGTGCTTGTCAGATGCAACTGCTTGCACAATTCATGAATCTTGAATTGATTGAAGCCACACCCAATTGGCTCTTGGTATGCCAGCCCCTTGTATTTCGTCATCCGAGCCAGCATGTAGATAACATACGAACTCATGTAGAATGTCTTTGTTCTCCTTAGATTTTTGAATTGCTCGTTGATGTTATCACTGATCATTTGCGCCCAATCCACATACATCTTTCCTTCGAGCACCACGCTGATATAGAAGAACATCCACGGCTCGAACACATATGCCTACGGGCTACCATTAACTCAACTGAGCATCATGATTAAGTCGCAATACTCCCGATTTAGCTCTTCTGAAATGATTTGCTTCGGCAGCTTGGCGCCAGGAGGCTTGGGCTTCCTCATCCAAGTGGTATTGATCCTCTTCGCACATTTATCGAAAGAGGTGGCATACATCTTATTTGCTTTCTCTTTGGACTTGTACAACATCTTGTTTGCAGCCAAGATCTTGAAAGCTTCACCAATTGCATCCGGTGTGAAATTCGTCAGCAGCCTGCCCTCTAGAGAAACAATCGTCTGGTGGTTTGAGTTGTAAAAATTTGCACACTCCATAATAAGTTCCGGACATCAAACTGCGGGCAGGAAATCGGCTGCCGCATACAATCCACTTCTCACAATGTTATGCGAAATCACAGTCGGAGGATTTCCACCTTGCCCATACATTCTTCTCTTGAAGGCCTCGAGATTGAAAGAATCAAGGTTGGTATCAGTGAGACCTCCGAGCTTTGACACGAACTTAGACTCCGGAATAAAAGACTTCTTCAAGTTCTTGATGATTGCCTGCCTGGAAGCTTTTTTTTCCAGCTTCAGCATTTCCAGCCTTGGCTCCAACCTTGCTCGTTCTAGCAACATCACCCCTTCAACTTTTAGCCATCTGCAAAACGAAAAAGTAAACATTACAATTCAAACTTAAAAAAAAAAAAAGTTCGTGAGATGGTTGGCAAACGGAGTTGGCTGCAAAAAGAAAATAAAATGAACAACTTCGGCAGTAAAACTCCAACTTCAAACCTCAAGCAATTTGAAACTTCGAAATTTAAGACTTTAAATTCTCAGCAACTTGCAGCCACAATAATTTCAGCTCTTTGAAAAATCAATCTCAGCACTTCAAATTCAAATTCAACACTTCTTCTTAGCACTCACTTTCAGCAACTTGGAGAAATAAATTTCTCAACTTCAGCAAATTCTACTTCAGATTTTATTCTTTCTCAGCATTCAGCAACTTCAGAATTTTTTAAATCTTGGCAACTTCAAGCTTTAGCAACTCCCAACACTTAGAGAAATAATCAAACTTCAGCAATTCCAATCTCCAACAACTCTCAACTTTCAGCATTTAAAGAAATAATTCCCAACTCAGAAATTTCACACAGCTCAACAATCACTTTCAGCTCTCTAGCACAAATCTTAGCTTTGAATTTTGTGAATAAAAATGAAAACTTCGAAGTTTTTATAATTCCAAGCTGGTGCCAAATTTAGCAAATGCCATTAATTCTCTTCGCCATGACTTAGAAATTTTCCAAATTTAAGAGAGAATATTCCCAGCCATCATTCAGTCATAGAAATTTGCTAATCTGGGAGATTCTTTCCTTGTTTGAATTTAAAATTTCCCTCCCGACTGCTAGTTGATTGAAGTAACTTCAAGAGATTTATTAAAATTCATTTCAGTTAAAAAAAATCTCATCTTTTAAAATGGCTTATATTTTATTTAAATTTAATTTTGACACCATTTAATTTCACTTTGAGAAATTTTATTCATCTCGACAACGTCTGCGAAAAATCATCATCAGAATTTTAAAATGGCTAGGCAAATTATTTTCTGTCCAAAATCAACTCCAAAATAAAATTTCCTCGTGATTAATATCTCTCGACTTTTAAAAATTTATGTGTCCAAATGAAAGGGGACATTCGATTTTTTTTCTTTCAAAAAACTTTGGAAAATAATAATTTTAAATCTCCTTTATAAATTTCTTCGTCACGGGCAAAAAATTTATTCGTCTAGGGCAAATTTAATTTACTTCCACATGCCTTAGGAAAATTTTAAATGCCTCCAAATTTCATAAAAATCTCCATGTCATGTACAATCAAGGGGGGGGATATTTAATTTTCCAACCTTTAATATTTATTAACACTCCCCCTTTATAACTAAGGCGTAACTCAACCCTCTGGCTTTCATCTTTTAATGTTTCACTTAGACGTCTTTATATCCTCTCCACTTGCTTGGGCACATATGAGTTGGTCAACTTCATTTATTTGTCATAGTCAAAATTCAAATGTTTTTCTCTCCTTAAGGTGCATTCAGGGGAGTCTTCTTCAAGTATAAGACACTTAGGTGAATTTTCAATGTCATCTTCTCAAGGGCGCATATCATAGGTTGAACTTTCATTTTTTTAACACTTAATATTTTCTATGCCTTAGATAAATTCTTGATCTCCCAAGGTAAGGCGCAAAGAGGGGCCCTTCAAATTTTTAAATTTAAACTTCTCAAGTCCTCTATAGCTGGGCGAATATGGAGGCCTCTATTTCCAATTCATGGTGCATCTTCAGCCCCTTGGGCGCATATGGCATAGTTAGCTTGCACCTTTAATTTTATCATGCCTAAATGTTCTTTCAATCTCTCACCAAGGGCGCGCTTCAAAACCTCCAACTTCCATCTCTCCAACACTTGGAAAATTTTCTAAGTCATCTTCTCTCTAAGATGCATTTGAATGGGTGAGCTTTGAGTTTCAAACAATTAGAAAAATTTAAACCCAATCCCTCAAGGTAAGACACAAATGACTAAGCCTTCTTCAAGCCTCTCACACTTAGACCGATTTTGAAGTTCCTCTTCTCCCAAGGCGCAAATCAGCAGTTGAGCTTTCATTTTTAAGCACTTAGAAAAAATTTACTCTCTCCATACAGAGCAAGGCGCATTTTGGGCCTCATACTTTCACTTGATGTTTTAGAGGCCCCTCTAAGTCTAGGCGCAAATAAGACCTTGGGCTTTCACTTTGAACACTTAGAAAATATTCATTTTCTTTAGGGCACAAACTCATGGGCGAGCTTCCACTTGGGGGCACATTTGAGAGGGGTAGCTTTCACTTTTAAGCACTTAGAATATTTTTCTATCAATCTCCAGTTTCAAGGGCGCATATGAAGGCCTCTACATTGAATTTTGAGGAGTTAGAAACTTTTTCATCAATTTTCAACCTCAAGGGCACATTTCTCCATGCCTCCTAATTTCAAGGACTTAGACAAATTTTCATGGCTTATCCTTCCAAGGGCACATTTACCTAGGCAAGCTTTCAGTTTTCTACACTTAGACATTTTTAAACTTACTTCTCCAACCTAGGGTGCAAATAACCCCTTGTGCTTTCATTTTTATTTGCCTTAGTCAAATTTCTAATCACCTCCTCCCTCTCAAGGAGCATTTGGAGGGGTCCTCATCCAACTTTGCAACACTTAGAAGATTTTCAACCAACTTCAAGTTCAAGGGCGCACTTCACCATGGAGCTTTCAATTTTCTAGACTTATACAAATTTCAAGCCACTCTTCTCAACTTTAGCTTCAAGGGCGCATTTCACCATGGAGCTTTCAATTTTCCAGACTTAGACAAATTGCAAGCCACTCTTCTCAACTTTAGCTTCAAGGGCGCATTTCACCATGGAGCTTTCAATTTTCTAGACTT
Organism: Sequoia sempervirens; assembly: GCA_007258455.2. Lineage (NCBI taxonomy): Eukaryota > Viridiplantae > Streptophyta > Pinopsida > Cupressales > Cupressaceae > Sequoia > Sequoia sempervirens. The sequence continues at coordinate 24,920 of VDFB02365075.1, forward strand.
AGTAGCATTTTCATCTGTCTTCAGCTTCTCAAGGTGAAATTCGATGCTGGACTTGAAAATTTATCAATTTTAGTGAATATCTTGCCTTTTGCCTGATTTGGGGTGACTTGATCATGTTGATGCTGGCTTGCCCTAACTTTCTATTTTTAGAAAGTTCTTCACATCTTGTGCTTTGAACTGATTTCTGACTCTGAAAGACCTAATTTTTTTGCCTTGTTTCGAACTTCGGGATGTGGTTGTGTTGCTGGTGCCTAATATCTGCCTATACCTACCATTTTTAGCAACTTACTAAAAATAGCAATTGCTCATAATGTCTTCAAATTTCACGTGTTGAATGCCTGAAGAGTGGTGGTCATGGCTAGATGCTGCCTTTTCATGATTGTCGTGTTTTGCCCTTGAATCTAGGAAACCCTAATTCCTTTGCACTAGCCTGCTAAAAATAGTGTTTGATTTTCCATCCTCTACAACTCCGTTTGTCTTGAAATTCACGCCATGGGGTCCTGATCACCTGCTTGACTTGTTCATACTGACACCTCGCGTTGACCTGCTATTTCTGGCATGTTTCTGAAGTGGCCTACTATTTATAGCAGCTGCTTGATTTTGAGACTTCCACAACTCCATTCGCGTTGAAATTTGAATGTCGTGCTCCATATTGGTAAACTTGCCTGTCCGCACTAGCGCTTGATGTTGACTTTCTATTTATAGCCTGTTTCAGGAACGCCTTACTAGAAATAGTAAGTGCTCCATTTGCCTTCAAATTTTGCCAGTAGACTCCTCGGAAGATACTGATCATGGTGGGATACTTCAGTTTTGGAAATTTTGACGTTTGACCCTTCATTTTGAGTCCCGAAGCTCGAAACCCTAATTTTCCTTGCATGTGCCTTGAATGATGTTATTTTAACTCCGTTTCTGTTGCATGTCATTGCGTTTGTGATTTTGAAGTGTCGGGTAGCTGCCAGAGTGGTACCTGCTAAAAATAGAAAGTGGCTGAAAAAGTGATCCATCAGTTGCCGGATGATTTTGCATGTTACTCTGCTTGAGAGATCTTGAAAAACCCAGAAAAATCATCAACATGCAAGCATTGGCTAAAAATAGCAAGTTTTTGAAAAGTGACTGGTTCCGCTTGCATGCCACACCGTTGCGAAGCTCTTGGAAAACCCAGAAAGATTATGCCAACATGCATCGAGAAAACCTACATGCAAACCCTAATATTTGCCTCCAAAGGCTGAGTACTGAAAGTTGTCCTATTTTGCATGTCATACCACCGCGAAGGTTTCAAAAAACCCACAAAGAATCTCCGGACATGCATCTGAAAATTTAACATGCAAACCCTGAAATCTGCTTCTGAACACAGGACTGCTAAAAATAGCCAGTTGTCCGTTTCTGCTCGAATTTTGCCAGTGATGAGTTCAAAGTGCTCAGAATGCAATACAGCCATCAGAACTTGAAAACCTCGAGGAAACAAACCCTAAATTGACACTTACTAAAAGTAGAAAATTGCCAGAATTCAATGAAAATTCAGAGGGAGCTTGTTTGAAGCATCTAACAGCAGTGCTAAGCTCAGAGATTGACTAGCCAACTCAATTTGACCTCAAAGCAGTCTGGAGATTGCAAACCCTAATTCACTAGAAAATGCTCCAGACTTAGCCAAAGTTCAGACCTAGGTCAAATGGCAAGCACACCATCAGATAAGAAGAACAGACTAGAGAGAGACAAACCGAAAAACCCAAACCAAAAGTCCCGAATGGAGAAAAAATTAGGGGGTCCCCATCTTGAATGGGGCGATGTGTGAAAAGGTCACAACAAAACCTATCCTGCAGACCAAAACACAGATTAGAAACTATGCACTGCTTTCTTTGCTTTTTTCTTGCCATCTTAAGTATATATTTGCTATGCTTATATATAACCTGAGTGTTGTTTGCTTATATATAAAACAAATCCAGTACTAATTGTTTGAAATTAGAATAGTTAGTGAATGGATCAGTTTCAAAGGGGTGAATGCATATAAAATCAGTTTTATAGCTCATGAGTCATTACCTTATTTCACTCAAGAACTTCCTATATAAAATACACATATATACATACCCTAATTGCTAATTTTAAGGAACCTGAATGCTGTCTGCATATTTTTAAAACAAGTCCAGGTACTTTGTTAGAATAGTTAGTGAATGGATCACTTTCCAAGGAGTTTATGTATATATAATCAGTGAAATGTACGTCATTCTTTTTTTTTTTGCACTGAAGAACTTCTCTAAACTCTTACCTTTTAATTAGATATATCTCTGCTCCAAGTGGTCTTGGCAGCTTCTGTTATCACTAAGACGAGGAAAGATTTTCATGATCTTTCTAAAATGGAATGTTTTTTTTGAGACACCATTTATTAGCAGAGTCATGAAATTTTGGTTTTTATGTATGATATTATGTTGATGGAGCACTGATTTTTATGGTTATGGTATTATTTTTAGGCAGTTTGTGGATATACCTAGAATTGGGATTGAATGGTTGTTTGTCGCTTTCCCTAATATGATTGGGAATAGGAAACAACATAATAATGTGCAGACAGAAAATGTCTCCAAAATGGCTTTTTCATTTTTGTACCTCTATCTAAACTTTCCCTGTTCATCGTTTTGTGTGTAGTTGTTTACCTCATTTTACCCTGTTTTGGTAGTTCCACTCATTGATTGGGTTATTTTTGCATTCTAGTTTTGTTTGGGAGAGCCAAAATGTTGTAAATTCGGAAACTGGAAAAAAATGGAAGAAACATGGAAAAATTTAAGTGTTATGGTGTTCAGAACGGTCAAAATGCCAATCTGGCTCTTCAAACTGCCTATTCTACCAGTGTACAAGTGGAAAAATGTCTTCCAGGCATGCTTTCAACACATATTTTAAAATAATAAAGATAAATGGAAGGGAATTCTATGTTACATCAAGTTTTTGGGATAGGGACTAGAGGGGATGGGGGATGAATTTTTAAGATAGATTTTTTTGGAGGCAATTTTAGGTGATTGTAGGGGACAGCTGTTTAATAGGGAAGATTTTTAAAATATAAAGAAAATTACAAATATGCATATAATAACATTGATAAGGCATTCATCATATACATTATAGATCTTTAATACAAAACATTAGAGTTGACATGAAGGTTCATATGAGAGTCAATAAATAAATTAACAAAATATATTTACTTTCATTGTCAATGTGCATGTATATTATATAAAATTTTAAAAATACAACATAATGTCCAAATACTGCAAGTTTCTACTACAAAATGACAAAAACATAGAAAAAATATTGTGTTGCCCCTAATCACTTTTACTTAGTGGAGAAGAGAGTCAATTGCTTATCTCACACATATGGAACTTTTTTTGGGTTGTGGCTGCAAAATTTCGTATATACTATCAAGTAATTTATTTGCACACATACATGTAAACATACTTATAAACATTTTTATATCATTGCCAAAACTCTTTTGGATAACCGGTGTGGAAGTTTTAAGGTCAGTAAATGAGATTTGAATTTAGAAAGACCGAGCATGCACAGGGGTTGTGTCTGTCGGTGTAGTTAATGACATTATATTTCAAGATCATATCTACCTTGTTAGATTTCCAGGGATCCTAGACTACATGCACCATTTTTGCTATTCGAGATATCATTGGATGTCATCTTTAAAACAGGTCAAACAAAGATCTAGTGGACCCTGATTCAGGTGGTTTTGCTTGCCTAACTAGGATATCTAGCAAGATTGGTAGGTAGTTTTCTGTTTTGATAGCTAAAATATTCTACATCATTCACTCCTAATTTAGCCCGCAGTTTGTTTCCCTAATTTAGCCAGCAGATAAGTCCTGGGGATTTGTAAGCATCTGTTATAAAAGTTAAAAGAAATCGACACATTAATCACAAAAATTCTCATCTCAAGGAAATCAGTAAGTTGGTTGTGACTTTAGGGGTTTGTAATGCCACCATAATGTATCTATGTTGCACCAAATAAGTTACATATGTTGCAGTAGTTTTAAAAAGATCTATGATGGGCTGGCAGACACTATTAAAATTGCCCTGACCAATTTTGTGAATATTTTAATGGAGATTGCTTTAAAATTCAATCTCTAGTTATTTCAAGATTCACAGCTCAGGATGACGAGGATAAAAGAACTAAAATATCAAAGGCAGGCAATGAAGACAACATATAATTTAGACAACAGCTATGTGGTAATTTACAACCTGTGCCAAACTAAGAAGAAATGTTTAGCCACCGCTGTTCAATCCAGTAATAACCAGTGCAATGGAGATAACCTCATGACATGATTAACAATATTGAAGAAACACAAACCAAATTATGTAGGCACTTTTAGACCCACCAAAATTAAACCATAAAGCAACTGACTTCTAAGTTAATCTTCAAGATAGAAGTACACCGAATAAAATCATAAGAATTATCTTGGTTGAAGTGATTACTTGAGAAAGATGTTACCCAATATAGCAGCATGATTTCAATTTTCAGATGACGGAGTGCCTTTTTCCAGGCCGTGGAGGCAAGCTGCAAGGACTACTAATGATCCCTACTCCTTGATCTTTTGTTTGAATTTTTAAATTAGAGAAACTTGAAAGTACACTAGTAAAAAATAGTCATAAATTTGTGTATATGACAGAGTGGGTGTTAAATGAGGATTGAACTGAGTCATTGACAACGATCAAACATTTCCACTTATCAAACTATAGTTCAACTATGAAGCCATGAAATGCCAAACCGGCCTTTCAGCAATCTCAATGGTTATTGGCTGCATTATTGTTCAGTCAAAGCTATAGATAAAAATAATGTTGGAATGCCTTTACAGATCCGAAGGCTGGGATAACTTTATGATAACAGAATAGATTTTTCACTCGGTCTACCAGTCATGCAAAGGCAGCAGAAATCCTTTAACCAAAAGAAAATAAACTGTGAACTTAATATTATTTAAAACCATTTACTTTTTGTAAAAATATATTACCTCATTTAGAAAACCAGTAGAGTTTAATGGGTAAAAATTACAAATATATTACCTAAACTGAAAAGTCAGTTGAGATTGAGCTTGCTCACATGGTTGGAAGTCAGCAAGCTTCCCTCTCAAAGAGCCCACCATGTTCAATTCCTGTTAGGGCACTGTCAGCATAATCCAAAACATGATACATAAACCTTTTATGTAGTTTAATCTGCATTAAGCGTGGATGATGCAAAATCCAATGCTTCACCAAACCTTATCACAAGTGTTGAAGCTTCATGGCTTCTTTGACTCAAAAATCTACTGCCTTTACTTATCTCTATTCGACTTTACTTATTTCTATTTGATGCTTTATCTCTTCTACCCACAAGAAACAATGTTACAGTTTTGGAGATTATTACAATAAAATGTATCGAAATACTTGAAATATACTTATCATGTTCCTCATTTGAAATTTAAATTTTGTATTAGTGGCCTCAGTGCAATGAGAAGTCCAATTCTCTTGGTTATACTCAATGATCCTTAATTGCATCTTACAAAATATACTGCAATAACAAAGATTATCTCCCACTGCATATTCTAATTCATATATGTTTACCAGAACCAAATCTATCCCTATGGATATCGATGCAGCCTTCGATTTAGTATGCTTACATCTGCAACTTATTGGGGCTACTTTTCAGATGAACCCCATTAATGTTTTTGCTTAATTTTTGCAGCTGTCTTGCTTGTCCATTGTTAATTTTCATTTTTTTTGTTTGTAGATGTAATGGGTATTACAAAGTGTGTTGTGGGGATGGGGTGTGGTGGATCTCGGTTGTGGGAGGAGTGCCTGTGCATTTGTCTATTCATACAGACTCATCCTCTAAAAGTATACTCATGATAAGGTATAGGTTGTCCTATTACTTTTGATTCTTGAGTAAGGGATAGACCCTGAGATCTTATTAATGTGGCCAACAAAAAGTCTTTGGTATCTAAGGTGTAAAGTGCTTTTGTGCAGACTGTTTACAATAATGATTATGATCAAGATCCTTATGCAAAGGAATTTGATATAAAAATTAGTGACAAGCTTGACTCTGTAGAAGCTCGAATCCTTCCTGCTCCATGAGTAAAGACCTCGTTCTTTGTATGGATGAAACTTGCACAATGAATATATATTTTTGATTGTGTAAAATAGTCACATTTTATAATACTTTGGATTCTATGTAATGTATTAATTTCCATGTGTAGTTGAAATATCATGATACTGGTAAGGAAAACGTTTGCCTACCTCAAGTTGGTTAGTGGAACATGATGAATAAGGTAAATAGAATTTCTTGCTCAAATGATTAGATTGTATTTACAGTTTCTAGCTTGATTGATCAACAAGAAGGAGAATAGACTGATATTAGATAAAATAAATAGTACCTTAATGTATTATAAGGAGATGTGCAGCTTTTGCTAATTAATATTTGCCTACTATTAAATAAAACAGGAAATGGTGAATGGAGGAACAGTTAACCACTGGGCTTGCATCAACTTTTCACGAAGTGTTCAAGAGAGCATTGCCCGTGGGTTTTGTCATGAGCTGGCTCAAATGTGCCAAATCTCTGGCATGGTAGGAATATGCAGGAAGTGATTTGTTTGTTTATATTTTTTTTTCTCATACTTGCAGAATTGTTTTCTAGTTGATCTAATCTTATACTGAAGCATAGAAAATGGAATTTTTTTATTTTTATTTTTTGTCATTTTGTTGGTGTTCAACCTTGAGCATGTAATTTCAATCTACATTGCACGCCCTGAACGGGTGGATAAGGCTGTAAAAAATGTTTATAAAGAGGCAATGAATAGGCTCAAAGGCAAGGAATTAGAGTTACTCATAGTCATTTTCCCCGATAACAATGGCTCATTGTATGGTGAGTATTATTCTAAATTTAGCACCGCCAATGCATTAGGCTTATTAAATTCAGCCCCAATCTAGTTCTACAGAACCTTTATTAAGTGCACACGGAGCTCTTTAAGTAGTTCACTTCTGATTGCGTTTGTCATTCTGTGAAAAATTAGATTGTTTGAGTAGACAAACCATTGTACTAAGCATAGCAGCATAAAGCGTTTGGGGAAAAAATCGGCAAACCAAAAAATGGGAAAAAATTGGATTTGAAAAAAACCGTAAAAAAATGTAGAAAAATAGACAAAACCTTCTTTTTTTAAAACTTAAGGTCATTTCCATAGCATAGAGATATAGAGAACAAATAAAATAGAGATTTTAACCCGTGAATTGTAGAAAATAGATCTTTTTTTATTATATTCATATCGCTGATGACATTGCACTTTGTCTTAAATAAGGAGTTGCAGCTTGTTTGTTTGTCTTAAAAATCTTTAAAAAATATAGTGTTTGTTTGTCTTATATTCTTTGCAATCTATCAAAACTAATGCTTAAATGTTGTTTCAACTATATCCCTAATACATAGACACAAGCCTAGGCAATAAAATGACATATTATTGTTTTCCTTGGCACGTTCATTCTATTTTCAAAAGCATGATGAGGCTATCTGAAAATTTTCACTCTACAGTTTAATTTGTCAAGAAATTGCAATGACTTTTGGAATTTGGAAAAAATAGCTAGACATATAAAAAAGTTCATGTATATGTCACTAATGAAATAAATAAATAAATAAGAAATAAATAATGATGGGGATTAGGTTTTCAATTTAAAAAAGTTCACATATAAATAAATAAAAGAACCTTCTAAATATGTGTCACTAATGATGGGGATTAGGTTTTCAATTTAATAAATAAATAAATAAGAAATATTTAAATAAATAATTAGGAATATTTAATAAATAAATACAATATTGAATATTTAAATAAGGTGAAGCAACAATATGGAAATAAATACAGAGTAAAGAGAAATGACACAGTTTGAAAAAATAAAACAACAAAATGATCCTGTTATAGGGGATGCATATACGTGAAAATGGCAATAGGGAAGTAAATGCTTGTATGCTGATGCTCCTAAACGCCTTCGTGATTTTCGTGCCTTCTGCAAACCCTAAATGCCTTCCTAATTTTCGTGCGATTGAGAAATGAGCTCCAATAATAAAAGTCGATCCCACAAAATGAAAGACGTGTCCAAAATATGTCGGAAAGTAGAAATCGTGTCGAAATAATTAGCAAAACAACACGTTTTAGGGTTTTATTTTCCTACAAAATTTTTAGTCTATTTTTTGCTTAAAATTTTCAAGAAAAAATTGCGATTTAAACCCGATTTTCAACCATTTTTTCTGGGCCTTGACTGTTGGAAAAAATTGCGATTTTTGTGAGGAAAAAATCGGTAAGGTCCAAGATTTTTTAAAAATTGCGATTTTCAGGATTTTTTGCAGATTTATGCTTTTATGGTACTAAGAGCATTTTAACACGGGTACCTTAATGCTGGCACGAATGCAGGAGATTTGAAAAGAATATGTGAAACAGATCTTGGCATGATATCTAAGTGTTGTTTTACAAAGCATGTTTTTAAAATAAGTAGACAGTACCTGGCTAATGTCTCTTTAAAGATCAATATAAAGGTAAGTCATGCAATTTTTAAGTACATTGATAAATGCTCGTGTAGCAGTCTAGTAGCCAGGGTTAGTTTGATTCATTTTTTGTAATACTTTAATTTAGACTGCTTTTGGAATTGTAAATGGAGCATTCATATATTTTTAGAGCGCTGGGAGTTATGCCACTATTCATAATTCAGTGCTTTTCCTTTGGATTGTGGTAATTGTATGCTGTTTCATGTTTGTTGTAGATGGGTGGGAAAAACACTATGCTTTTGGTTGATCTCAGCTAGAGGATACCTTCAGTGAGTGATATACCAATCATTATTTTTGGGGTAGATGTTACTCATCCAGAGAATGGAGAGGAATCCAGTCCTTCTATAGCAGCTGTAAATCTAATAATTCTTCTCTATTATCTGTTATTTTGAGGCCAAAATTGTGGAATACAATTCAATTAAGAGACAGTGACAGTAGTAATGGTGACCAAGAGACAGTTTGTGAGGTGCAAGGCTCCGTTTCATACTAGAGCAGTTAATGAAGAGATTACAGATTGATTTGTCACTGGACAGTCAAGGAAAAGCATTAAAACCTTAAGTTTCTTCACTCACATAACTTAGACTAGCAAAATGCAGTCATATTGAATGAGCAGTGACTGTGCAAGTTGAGTGGAGGGGTGAGCATAAGAATGAAGCAAGGTAATCTTCATTTTAGTGGTTGAATGCATGAAACACAGTGAAAAGGATGGAGAAGATATTAACATAGTAGTGGACAAAGCCATGTCAAAGGGTGAAAAGGCAGTCATGCCAAAATTGCAATCACAGTCCATGAAGATAAAGGCAGTTCCAACCTTTGATAGGGGCGGTAGCAAATGACAAGGCAGTCAAAAGAAAACCCTAGGTTTTCATGGAGATTGAAGACTTGGCATTGGAAAATGATGTGTTATCTATTCAAGTTACAGTACCAATCTTTCCTGTTGAGATCATAACTCAATGATAGCCATAAATGAGCAAGCCCTTACGGTTTTGTGCATCCAAAATAGTGATAAGATCAGTCAAAGAAACACATTAGTTGTTTGCAATATCAAAGGAAAGTGTCTAGATTAGCAAGTCAGTTATTTCCTTCAGTTTGAAAGCTAACTTCAAGGTGTTTGCAGCAGTTTATCGGAATTAGCATCCCTTTCTTCATTGAAAGTTTCTGATTTGAGGATTTCTCTTTATAAAGGCTTCTCTTAGGACTTTTATTTTTTAGTTTTTGCTTCTTTTTGCTCAGCAAAAGACTTTTCTTGTAACTCTTTTCAGAGAAAATCATTGAAACAACTAAACTCCTTTCAAAATCAATAAAATGGCAACAAAGTTCCTTCTCAGTTCTCTTGTTTCATTTTTGCAAGGAATGATTTGATATAGAAATTGTGATTTCATTTATGAATCCTTTGTTATGTCTAATTCATGCAATCTTGGAGTAGCAATCTCATGTTAAATGCAAGTCATATGATATGTTGATTTGTTTTGAGTGGATGTAGTTGTGAAGACTTTGTTTTCCTTCAACAAAATATTGAATCAAAACACACTAAAAAATTATTTAAAATAAATTATTTATTTTTTTAATACATTTTTTGATATTGTTTTTAGAGAGACAATAGCTGGAATTAAAGACATTTTAAAAGTGAAATTGTCTCTAAAAAGACAAAAATACTGTTGTTTCATATTGTCTTTACTAAAACAATTTTTAAAACAATAAATTAAGACACTTGCTTAAAGACAATTTTTAAGAAAATACATTTTTTTTTTTGTTTCAAGTTAAGACAATTTATTCAAAAATTGTTTTAAAATCCCCTTTAATGTAGTAGTGGATTATACCATTGAGTTTTTATAATCAAAGGCAAAAATGTTTAAACTTTAAACCTTGTAGTGTAAAATACATTGATTACAGGCCTTGCCGTGATCAAAAGAGAAGTTACAGAAAGGATCAAAGAGGCTATCAATGGCAATATATACTCATGCAATAGAAAAGGTATCATGAAAATAACAAGGATGAGAAATTGCTCTAAATGTTATTCATCGATGCCATTCAAAAGTTTCTACTTGTAATACTTTTCAGTGAGCAGCTTCACAAAAGTTTTTGGGGGTTAGGTTTTCAGTATGGGTTAGAGGGCTTCATTCCAGTATTGTTGAGAATTACAAAGGAGGAATACCTCTGGCAGTGAAGGATTTATTTAGCATTATATAGGATTCACTAGGCCGACTGATCTTCATCTCTCATATTTAGAAATTTATAACGACCTATTTTTGACCTTGCAGGGTAAAAGCTAAGAATAAGGGAGGATGCTCATGCTTTGTTTCTTATTACACATGAGACTTGAGCACGTACACATGAAGATCTAATAATTTTAACTTGATCAGAGATCGACATCTCTAAAGTGCAAGGTAAAAGATGCATTGCTCAAACAGTGGTCGTCTTAGCACAACAAATGAACATCCATCTGGAGAAGTTAATCATATTAAAGCAGTCATGCTCACCTATGAGGAATGATAAGCATCACGATAGGAAGAACCATAATGGCTGTGTGCAGTCAGGCCGATAAATGAGGGGCTCTTGGAGTTTCAAAAAGTTTCATAATAGCCTGTCGTCGAATTAAGTTCAAGCTCCAGTATGCTCTTCATAAAGGGTGCGACTACAGTTAATGCTGCACGTGCAGCGACCTTGATGTGCATATTAATTCATGTTTTGGACGCAAACTCTTTGATGAGGATGCCACTAATCCAATAAAGGATGTGTACAGATGAATACTTCAACTCACTGTTCTGTCGAACTTCATTGAAATGGTAAGATTTTTGAATAACAGAATACAAATAGATGGCAGGTGGATGCTTTGACGAGTTTCACATGCATTGCAATGGGATGGAGGACGTGAGTAACATGGTGTTTGCACGCGGTGTGACAAGTAGTGGCAAAACCCATATAAGTAGTGGCGATCAGGATTCTCTTGGGTTAATACCTCTGGCGGTGAAAGAGGAGGTCGTGTGATCTCCAGTTGAATAATATTAGAGGGTTGGTTTAGAAAGGATGGAACCCTGTGTGAATGTTGCAAACAGGGCGATTTCAGTATCAAAGCTTGAAGATCATGCAAGTGCCACATATCATCGACCCTTTGAAAATATCTACCTTTGCTCAGGCAAATCAATGACTGAATGCTTAAAGGAAGCATAGAATACGTGAGATGAGTCTCATAAATCTGGCAATTTCATTATAGAGGTTGAATCCATGTGCATATTCCTACTGTTGGATGCTCTGTCATGATATATGAAGACGATTTCAGCAAATGTTCCTCTACCCGTGAACAGATTTGGCAGGGGAAGCTAGGGTGGCTTCACCAGAGATGACTATAAATGAATACTTCAAGTTACTATTTTAGTCAGTCTTTACTGAAGCAATGGGATTATTTGAACAACAAAATTAAGATCCTAAAGATTTGAACATTTGGCAGGGGCATTTTTAGATCCGTAGATGAGAATTTACTTTTCCACTAGCTCGACTACTTGGAAGCAAGATACAAGTGTTTGAGTTTCTATTAAAAAGGTTGTTGGTATAACTTCCCCGATGAGCTTCCTGGTCTTGATCCTGAATTGCACCGAAGTCTAGAGGGCACTTAAAGTGTTGATGTTGACTTGCAGACACAGCTGGTTTCAAAACTTGATGAAGATGTCATGCAATGTGTGCGATATTATGATGAAAACTATATCATACAAAAATGCATTGAATGAAGGGTTACAAAAGACAATGCAAGGAATAAAATTTGCGAAGGAAAGCACAAATATCATTATTCTAGATTGCCTCTATTATAAAGATATTCAATTTATTAAATGAAAGGAGAAGGCTTCAAAGATGAGCATTTCAAAGCCAGCCATAGGGATCTTATCATGCAGTTTAAGGTTGAGATGATTGCAAGGTGAAAGGAAAAGTTTTGTAAAAATGCAGAGCATTAAAGCAGAATGGATGTGAGAAATCAAGAAATTAAAGGCTCAAATATCCAGTTCTGAAATTCAAAATTCATTGCTAGACATAACAAAATATGGGAACAACCATGAAAGTAGGATTGTAACCTAGGGCAGAGAGCAATCAAGTTAGAAACAATGAAATGTGATATCAAGCATTGACAGGGAAGTTTCAAACCTTTGCAAGACACAATGAGCAGGTTTCAGAGTCATAGTGAGATACCAAGAGGGTTTGTCCTTTAAGATTGAAGGGTGAAAGTTTAAAGGAGACACTCAATGCTAAAGGAGAAGACTTCAAAGATGAGCAGTCAATAGCAATCATATAAATTTGTTATGCATATTTCAAGATATAAAGAACTTCTTTGGGACTCATACACAAGGCAGTCTTTTAACTTTGACACCACATTTGAATGTAGGAGTAGTTCTAAGGCTAAGTTGAGCCCAAGTTCAAATGTAAGCCTTTTGTCCGCAATCATCTGAGGAATCATACAAAACAACGAGTTGGGTCATGCAAACAATCAAAAGTAGTTAGAGGCCTAAAAGGAGGGGATTTTGGCAATTTCAGTTGAGTTTAAGACCCCACATGGGTATAGTATCAGTCAAGACAGGTTTTCAACCCACAAACATCCAGTTTAGAGAAATTTTAAACACTTTTTTAAAGGCTTCTCTCTTGTGCACGACCAAAGATGATTCATCATGCAAATTGGAGAAGATTTTAAGGAAGACATTCGATTCATCTTCAATATTCTCCTTCAATCACAAGCAGACTCTTTTTGCTATATCTTCTTCTATTCTTCTTTTCTGTAGAGAGTTCTTTCCTAGCTTTCTTTTTTCTTATGCAAAAAAGAAAAGGCTATAACTCTTATGAGATTCATAGAGCAACAAATTTATGTAGTTTCATTGGTATATTTAGATTTGTACAAGCAGAAGCTTCTATTATTTCAATAAAAACATCATATTTTCCTTCTCTAAATTCATGTATTGAGTGTCTTTGTAGATGATTTGATCTATTTTTTGTGATTATCTATGCAAATCCTTGAATTATGTCTTATTGCAAAGCATTTCTATACTAGAATAAGCAAGACTTATATAGGTCATAGGTTATGTTATTGCTTTCAATAGTTAAAGTTGTGAAAACTTTTTTACTTTTCTTTCAAAAATGTGAAAACAACCTTCTTATGAAACACTACTGTGTAAACTAGTGAAAGCTAAGTTGCGCATAGGGAAAAGTTGATTTTTTTTTTGTAAGTTGGACCAACGAGTATAAGTCTTGGATTTGGTGCATCACCTCTTAGGGTTAAGAAATATTTCTATTTTCAGTTCTTCTATTCTTTTTCCCTATCAAACAATAGTTTTAGGAGGTTATTCAAGGGGAACCAACCCATAATTTGGAGGTTCATCCTCATCTTAGGAAACCCATAGGCATGAGGATGTCCCCATGTTGCATAGGATTTCCAAGCTTTAAAGCTTAGCATTCAGGGTGCAATCTTTTGTGACAACAATAATGTGAGCACATTATAGCCTATTATAACAAAAAAAAAAAAGCAAATCTGATTCATTTCCATTTTCACTATCATTTTTTCTTTCCTCTAGCCAACAAACCTTGTCATTGCGCACCCGCATATTGGAAGCATCAAAACTTGCAATTTCTTCATCAAATCTTTGCAATTTCATTCCCAAGATGCCACCATGTCAACGAAGACGTCGAAATAATAAATATTGTTTGGTTTTTTTATGAATTTGTTGTTAAATAGGTAAATTTTGATTGTTTTTTATGTTCATTTCTTTAATTTATAGGAGTCAATAATCAACCTAAAAATCCTCCTCAAAATCCTTTTGCTTCTCATGAACAAAATCATGATCAACCATAGCAACAAACTCCAACAATTCCTCAACATCCTCCTGGTACTTAGTAAAATTTAATGGGGGAAATAGAAAACAACAAAAACTAGATTGAAAAGTTAATCACGAGGTTGAACGATCCTATAAGTTCAACCTTGGAAAGAAGAACACTTGCAAATTCACTTCAAGCCATGTTAAAACATGTAGAGGCAATTAGCAAGAAATTAAGTGGTTGGACAAATAAGAGGCAGGAGTGTAAGAATTTTTATGCAAATAAATTATCATATAAAGAAGTACAACACCATCCAGGGGATAATTCAAGGGGTAGGCTTCCACCCCATTCTTGTTAGGTTTGTGGGTCGGCTTGTGCATATGACCCAACAAATAGTTAGGAGGTTGGAGTGTAGGATACGTCTGTAGCTACGAAGTTGGTGATGGCAGATGACATTTTGAATGAGGCTTTCGACATCAATACTTAGACAAATTTTAGCATGTTCAATGAATTTAATTTATTAAATTTTATTTTTGAAATGCAAGATTAACTAATTTAGTTTAATGATTGTAATAAAATTTCAAGGTCACAGTGTTGACACTAGATACACCGGCTCTCCACCCGTTTATTACTCCATTGCATCTACCATTGAGGTATGCAACTAATAAACAATTATAAATATTACATATGAATAATATTGTTATATGAATGGTATTCTAATATTTGATTTTGGATGTTGAATAGGTTAATATTGGAGGTTTCACGGGAACACCTCCTAGTGCCAATGGAGTACAAACCTTCACACAAGTAATAGAATAAAGAGTTTAATTAATGAATTATACTTAATAGATTTGTGTAGTTTATATTCATATCGTTGATTACATTGCATTGCACATCTTTCAAACTCAAACATTACTTCACATTCCATAACTAATAACTAGATGTTGATAGATGAAATTTTTTCAATTACAATATAGTTTTTTAAAAAGCCAACATGAGTAGTGATGCAATTACTTCACATAGCATAAGTAATAACTAGGAACAACTGTCAATTGCATTTTATTGTCATGGCATTCCATGAGACCACTTTTTATCAAGGCATTTTTTCAAACAATTCATTGCCTTGTCTATGTTATGGATGCTTGGAAAAAATCTATGAAAGAATAATAGTAAGCAATAGCATAGACAAGGCAATGAGTTGTTTGAAAAAATGCCTCAAAGAAATGTGGTCCATTGCCATGAGACCTAATTTCTTTGAGAAAATTTTTCAAACAGCTCACCACCTTTTCTATACTACCACATTTTCCATACATGTTTACCAAAGCATTTTATCAAACAGTTCACTTCCTTGCTGCTATGGCTAAAAGCCTAAAATAGGTGTTTTACAACAAACTATGGATGCATGGAATTTTTTTATCAAAGCATAATAGTAAGCAATAGCATAGACAAGACAGTGAGTAGTTTGAAAAAATGCCTTGAAGAAATGTGATATCATGGTAATGGAATAGAAACCAATCATTTAGCCAAAATTCCCCTCCAAATCCTTTTCAAGGTCCTCATCCTCATCCCCAATTTACCAATCCATGGAAGCTTCCACCTCTTATTCCACTTGTTCATATCCCCACCCCTCCCTCTTCATATCACGATCGCCCTTCATCACATAACCAAGACCACATTATACCATCCACCCCATCCCAACATAATACCATAGAGAAGGCAATGAACTATTTGAAAAAATGTCTCAAAGAAATGTGGTCTCATGGTGATGGAATGCCATGACACATTTGTTTGTCATGGCATTCCATCACCATGAGACCACATTTCTTTGAGGCATTTTTTCAAATAGTTCACTCCCTTCTCTATGCTACCACATTTTTCGTACATGTCTACCAAAGCATTTTATCAAACGGTTCACTGCCTTGCTGCTATGGATAAAGCCCTAAAACATATGTTTTCAAACAAGTTATGGATAAGGAAAATAGTAAGCATGATAGTAAGAAATATATAGTTCAATAAGTACTCAAAATTTTGTTTATTATAGATCATACATTATAAGCCATGACCTGTATCACTATTGTAGTATTTATGATAATTTGTTGTTTTATTTTTAGATGTTGCAAGCATAAACACCTCCACATGTTCATAAGGCAATGGAGCTTGGTGTTTCTTTTGCTATATACTCCTTGATGCCTCTAATGGGGGTATGAGGCAGTGTAGACACTTAAAAATATCCTGAATGATATTACACACTTGAATCCAATATACTAACATCATTTCATCCTAAATTTCATCATCTTTTCACCTATTTGATTAAATAAGCCTAATTATTTAATTAAATGCATCACTTTCATTTATTAATCTTATTAATCTAATTAGGTTAATTCTTACCCTCTCATCCTAACATTTCATCTAGTTTAAATTTAAAAATCAAATTATTTAATTTAAACCCTGTAAGTCCTCTTATTTAATTAAATAACCCTAAACTATTTAATTAAATATCATATTTGCATCCCCTTTTCATTAAGTAAATCAATAATTTAATTAATATCCTCACATTCTCCATCTTACACATTCAAATTTAGTTTTAATTAACTAAATTGCCAATTTTCCTCCCATCCACTTGCATAAAGGAATATTCTTCTATTTGGCTCCAAAAAGTGAATGATTGTTTTCAAACAAATTGTGTAACAAAATTTCAAAGGTTGTTACAAAGTGTGTGTTGAAAACATTTTCAACCCTTGATCTTTTCTTGATCCATGTGATATTTGATTCTCATCCATTGATGAGAATCTTTGATCCATGTTTCATCCTTCTTTCATTATTGACCATTGATTGATCAAATCAATCCAAGCCCATGATTCTTCATTAAATATTTTCTATAAATAGGTCACTATTTGGGGAGAAATGGATCCAACTTTTGATAGCAAACTTGTGTTGTTGAAATTCATACTCTTTTGCATCCATATTTGATATTTGATAAGCATTTTAGATTAAATCTTCATCCATTTAGCTTAAGCATCCATTAATGACTTCCATATTAGCTTAATTTGGATACATTTTAGCACAAATTCGTAGCTATGGCTTGCATCTTTGAACTTTGTTTACATCTAGCATAGATTACACCCATTTTATCAAGCATTCAAGAATTTAGCAATCACCTCATCAAGTTAAACTAGTTTTATATCATGTTTTGTTCATATCGAATCGATTTCATCAGTTTTCTTCAATAAAACCAATTTAAACAAGTTCATATTATCCAAGGGATTGAGAACGGGTCACCATTCCACATCAATGTGCACCACTCCCCCAATAGGATAAGATTCAAGGTCTTATAATAAGGTTTTGTTAATTTTTCATGTTTATATCATGATAGTTTAATGGTTTCTTATTTTTTCGAATTTCAAATATTTTATTGGGATCATTGCTTAGGGGATTAAATAGGTTTTAAATTCATTTGAATTTGGCTTATTTAGTTCACACCATGACTTTGGCCACATTTTGACGCTAGGAGGGAAATACTGATTGAATCTGACGAGTTTCTATTTAGATTCTCGTTTTCTTATGTTTGCAGATATAATGACGCTATTGATGGATTCAACGACACATCTCAAACATGCTGCTATATAGTGATGCATTTTGGTTTAAATACAATGATGCATAATTAATTTGGCGACACGTGATTTAATTTCATCACAACATATTTTAAATAGTGACACTAACATGATTTTTACAAACTGCATAAATTTCATTATAGTCACGTATCAATTATAGCGACACAATTGATGTCATTGTTTTACTATAGAGCGATGCACACGATTTTCACCAAAGCAACACACTTAAGATATGGCAACGTGCTTAACAAAATTCAGTGACACAATTGATTTCAGTGCACTTTTTTGTTTACTGGTAAACAAAACATAGAGTTAATTTTGACACATGCTTTAAATTTTTGATTTCATGTGCCCTCTAACATGTCACTGACACCTAGTTTTGTTTTGTGAGGCTAACTGATTTAGAAGATTTGGGAAAAACCTAGGAAATTATTTGCCCCAACTTGTTGGGGTTATAACTTTCTACTCGGTGCTCTGAATTCAAATTTGTTTGCATTGTTGGAAAGGTCTCCAAGAGTATTTATCTAATCCCTAAAAAAATTGCCTTCAACAATCAATTTTTTTGAGACAAACACTAGTTTCAACCCCAAATTTTGCTCTGAAGGCCTCCAAAAATGTGATTTACTAGAACATAGAAAAAACCAAAAAAAATGAAATTTTCAATTTTCAATTTTTCTTAGTTCTAGTTATTGTAAAAGTGTTTTGACACTTGTGGGAAAATTATAACCCATCATATGCTTCTTTGGTTTATGTTTTAGGACCATTAAACTTCCATTAGGTTTAAAATTTATGTTAAAAGTTGGTTAAAATTTGACCCACACATCCTCATTTTGCTATATCAGTTAAAATTGAATAAGATAATCAAATACTTCCATTTGGTGCTTGAAATTAACTCATCTTGCTTTACAATGTTAAAATGAATGAGTGCTTGCTTTGTTGTGACACACTTGTAGTACGTATCCACTCCCTATCTTGGATGAAGAGAAACATTCAAGTTTACTTTGTTGTTTGTGTACACTTGTAGTATGTATCCACTCCCCTTGTGCTTTGTGTGATCTTGGGTGAAGAGAAATACTCAAGTACACTTTTATGCTTTATGTCACCCTTAATATAGGGCTTACTATGAGACACACTGTATAATAGGAAACTCATAGTCAAGTTCTTCAAGCACATTTACTAGCGGGCTATATCAAAGGTTCAGAAATCATGAGAAAGTACCTTCAATCTTAGGTCGTATAAGATACTACACCTAGTACCATGCTTTAAGTGGAGGGTATGTGCAGGATCATGATGGGCCAAAAAATGGCGATATGATGGGTATGCGTAGGGTGTGACTGACGATTTTTTTTTACCCAAAATTGATAAAATGAAAATAATTTTAAAGGGATTCTGACTTTCCACCAATATAAATTATGCTTTACTTTGAATTTAATAAATAATTATTCATTTTCTATTTGAATTGACTAAAGTCTAATTGATAGGTGATTGAAAAACATCTATAACTTTCAAACAATATCACATTTTTGAATCTGAAACATGTATCACATTCTATGCTTCACATACTATAATCTAAAAAAATGAAGTTTTGACTAAGTTAAGGTGGTCAAACATACAGTTTTTATATTTTTTTTAAAAAAATTCATAATTTATTATTTACTTGGAAAAAATACAAAAAAATATGCATCACATCAAAACATGAGTCCTCTACTTATATCTAAAATCTTTTAAAAAATATTATCATTTTATTGTAGTTAGGGTGGTCAGACAAACACCTACTTATTTTTTCCTTGAAATTTAAGTACCACTGTGTTGAAATTTCAAATTTTTACTGAATATATTTGAAAAAAAAAAAAAAACCTAGTAGTTTAGAAACTACATTCAATTTGCTACAAATTATATTCTTACATATTTTTGAAATAATATAAATAACTTATTCAAATTTTTATGTCAAGTTGCCTAACTTTGATTTTTTTGAATTTTTTGCCACTTAAGCGCCTATTTTTTCCATGATGATCCTATACATACCCTGGAACAAGAACAGTAGTAAGAGCCTTAAGTGGAAAAGTGGGTGTATATACATTTAGGTGTTCTCAGTTTGTTGTCAATAAGAACCTTGTTTAAGTAGTGGCCAACTTTGTCCATCCAACAAGTTTATCAAAGTGGTGCATTGGAACTTAGATTCCAAGAAGTTACTTGCCATCTCCAATGTTGGTTGAAGTATAGAGGTTAAGACTTCATTCTTAACATACTTATACTCTCTTTCCTTAATTTCATGTAAAGTCATCTCTTCTACTACGAAGGGCATGAGGCAAGATCACCAAGAAAAATGTACCCACTTGAGCTAGGAATGTTATTGCTTATGAGTCAGTTTGATACTTTGCTTGGTTCCAAAACATCTTAAGCAAACATCAACAATATTTTCAAACTTCAAACCCTTTGGATTAAGTATGGATACCTTTTGAAAGTCCTAATACTAATGTTTTTCCTAAGGATTCCATCCTTAGAGGATTCTAAGTATTCTGGCTTATATCTAAATCCACACTTTCCAAAGTTAAACATAGGGAAGTATGGCCTTAGCTTCATGGCTTTTCACATAATAGACTTAGTGAAATGAATGTTTCTTTGATATAGACATTTTAATTTGAACATTAAATAAGACTTTTTTGATGTGGTAATGAGACAATCTCACTTAAGCAAAGCTTAAATCAAATGAACACCCCACATTGATGTATGCTCAAAATGTTGACTCCCCAAACACAAGCAACATTGAGACAAGTAAAGTATTGCAAAATATTGAGTCCAAGTTCCATTTTACTAAAATCATTGAGTTTCATGGTCCAAATCATTGAGTTCTATTGTCAAAATTATTGGGTTCTATTTCCAAAATGCTTAATTTCTCTTTTACCAAAATCATTGAGTTCTTAGGGTTTTATCACTTTAGAGGTATAGTATGTTTCTCACTACCTTGGTCTTGCAAAACAAAGGTTCATTTTAGGTTAATATTTGGGTCAAAAATTTCATCCACCCTTTATCATATTTCACATTTCACTTCACCAAACTTTATAAACTTTTGGACAAACCAACACTCTTTAAAACTTAGACAAATAATCAAACCAATCCCCTAACTTAGCTATGTTATTACATTTTGTAGACAAGTTTATCTTAAAGGTCACAATTCTATGTTAAATATTTATATGTTCAATAACACCTTTCATCAAAACATCAAATCTCTTTGTCTAAAAGTGTTATCCAAGACTTTAGAAAGCTCATCCCCCATTATCATTCACCCTTTTCATCACTTACTCACACCATTGGTCCAAAACAACTTAGAGGGTCCATTTTTCCAAAATTTGATTCAACTAGAGAGTTCCAACATTATAAATCTCAACATACCTCTTCCATAGGTGACCCACAATTTATGGTTACAACAATATCACAACACAAGAGAATCATGGAACAATCCAAAACTACATCCATCATTAGTGATCCAAACCCACAAGAATTGGATCCAAGGATTCATTGTATCCCTTCCCAACCACCACAATATACCTTAAGGTGTGGGGTAGAAGATGTTATACACAACCCACTTGAGATTACTAAGTAAGAACTCCTTGAGTACAAACAAACTCATCAACCCTTAGAAAATGTTGCTCCAACTTTTCTCACACAAAACTTGACTCAAGGATTAACCTAGTCAATGAATCAACCAACTCCATCCTTTGTGTCAAGTCAAACATTAACTCCTAGTCTTGCAACTACGATTACCACCAATTTTTGTCACACTCTTCCTTTGGGAGGAAACACACTTTTGGGTACCCAAAACACCACTTGGACACTAACATTTGGTACCCCACCTCAATCTTCCACCACCATTATAGAACACCCTCTACATCCACAAAAACCCCTTACATTCCATGATACCACAACAACCTCAACATTTCAAGCACAACCATCTTCATCCATCCCCATAAGTACCACAAGTGTTCCCTATGTCACACAAGGTGATATGAACCAAATACCTCAAGTAGGAAAACAAGGACAAGTAAACATTCTCACACA
>VDFB02365077.1:0-48880 GCA_007258455.2 Sequoia sempervirens
TTCTTCTAAATATGTCATAAGTTCTCTAGGGTAGATATTAAACATTTTCCAAGATCCCCTAGATGGAATTCCATCATACCATTTATCATCATAGTGAGTAAATAGAGTCATTATTACTTGTAGGACTTAATAATTGCCACAAGTATCATTGGATAGTTGAGAGTAATATAGATATATATATATATATCTTGTATATATCATATGTGTCCCTGATCTACTATAAATTTGAATATATATCTAAATATACACTATTCAAATGTTAACGTGTCCTACTAATTCTTAATATACTTATCCATCCCTATATATATATTCGAATATGTTCAATAAGCATAATTTACTTAAATATATTTATACGTACCAAGTGAGATGGGAAATAACAATATACCTAAATCCCCCGTTCTTACCTTCTTTCCAAATAAGTAATTATGAATTGATAATACTTACCTTGCTCGGTGCCGAGGGACATGTCTTCCCTTTTAACCCTTTTAACTGGTTGATTCCTTTAATTATATTTGTTTAATCAGCAAGGTAACCTTAATGAACTCACCCTTATTAGATATCCTAATCGGTCACCTTCAATAATCACTGTAAAGTAGTGTCGAGGGTTTCACTGAGTTCCGTTGATCTGTGAGGTAGTGCCACAACAAAGACCCGTATCGAAGTCTCTCATACAAGTAATGTTTATTCAAATTCTTGAGTTGTGCAGCTGGGTGAAGGCAATAGTTATCACTAGACACCTGCTCCCTGTCTGCATCAGTTCATACGTTCCATGGGTGGCGATACTATTTAGGATGTGGCGCACCATAACACTTGGCTTGATAATCTCCGGCAATTCTATCGACCTAAGTCACGCCTTATTCATGAATATGTATATACCTGCGTTCATGATCTACAACAATCCGCACTCCTCCACACCTCCGTATTTGGATAAGAAGAAGGGGTTTCCTTCAGACACAACAAACTTGTATTGCTTTCTCACAGCACAAGATCACATGTTGCTCTGTAGACTTCAACATGTAGGTACATGGTTTCTAACCTTCTTATATTGGTCTTCTTATAGATTATTATCATCCTCTGCTCACCTCTGATTCATCGTATCCATCCATCACAAGTGATGGCATTCCCTGTAGCGAACAATCCAACTCAAGTTCGGTCTCTACTCTCAAATCGTCCATTTCTCGTCGCCTGCTCACTGCTATTTTCTCATTTTCTTCTAGCATCGATATGAGGTCTCTTCCATCGTATTTCCTCTCTTTTTTTATATTATCTTCCTCTTGTGACTTTCTTCAAGATGATTTTGATCTCCCTCTGCCTACAAACACGACTTCTCCTTTATAGGCCAAACAGGAGTCATGCTTGTCCTTGACTAGGGACGTGTCTTAAATAGAACGCTAACATGAAGTTCAACATGTCTCTTTATTATAATCGTTGCATCCCTTCAATCCAAAAGGAGGCTTCTAAGGAAATCGGTAACATTCATTTATTTTATTTTTTATATTTGTTATTATTCTATAATATTGCCTTATATTCATTATTGAGGATATAAGTTGATGTATATTATTATTAGCCATATATATTTTATTTAATACTTATTATTTATTTAATCAATTATTAGCAGATAAGGACGTATGAGCTTTGATCAATTATTATTATTAATTGTATATCAATATTTATAATATCTAGAATTGCATAAATTAGGGGACATGACACTTGCATGCCTTTTTCTTAACATTCTTTGGTGTGTGTTGTGTCTTGAGCAGTTTGTGGACATGCACTATTTCATGCTATGCAGTTTGTTCTTGCCCAACCTATTGTTGCCTACACAACCTTTCTGTCTTGCACAGCTTCATCTTGCCTTGAGGATTCTAGTAATGCAGATACATGTTAACATTTTAATTTGTCTCTTTTGTGACAACACAAAATGGTACAGTGTGTAAGGATATAGCTTCCTTCAAATTTGAGGGGAAGCTCCCTTTTAACAAAAATCAAACCCTAGTAATCCAAACAATCTTTGGGTTTCAACATGCAACACAAACTAACTTTAAGCAAACACCTGTCTTTGTGTCCTTGGGTATCAGCACAAGGCTAATTAGCAATTCTATTCAATTTTTTTAATATCTTTCACATGAAATCAAACACCTGCAACAGCTTATCAACACTTATACTTTTTAGCTAAACATGGAAACTAAAGAGCCTGTGAACAAGACAAGACTTGGAACTAAAATAAAAACAAACATATGATCCAATTAATCAAATATTGGAGATTCACATAGAAAGCCATAAATATTCAAATCAACAAAGATTGAAATACAAAGCCTATAATAATTGCTAAACTATTTTCAACTCAAAAGAAAATACTGACACAATATCTCACAAATCAGTTTGAATAGCAATTTCAGTTGAATGTGCCGATACTGAACCTGTAACAAACTGAAGGAAAAATCCTCTCCTATGGAGTCTTGCAAACTGAAATTGCTGAAATCTATTGCCAACAGAAGACAACCAGGAGTCTTCTTCCAGGAAAACCTTTATAGATCACTGCTGTTTATTATGATTAAAACTTGTTGAGGCCATTTCTGTATAAGTTTGGCTTGAAAACTGTAATGTCCCCAAGATTTCGACGAAGTGACTTAATTATTTAATATTGCCTAAGTCTTCAATTATTTATTAAAAGGGGCATATTAAATAATTAATAATCAAGTTATAAAGTGACTTAGGAAAATATTTAAATATCACATGGTAAAAGTCACTTATATTTTGAATTGTGAAAAATTAAAAAGTGACTTATGAAATATTAAAAACATTACGATATAAAATGTCACTTTGATTTTTGTATGAGAAAAATACAAAAGAAAGAATTGGGAAATCATTCGATACTCTTGGCTTGAATATTTTTCATGAAGGAAAACTTCCCGTCAGTTTGGCGCCTGTGGGTTCCAAACCAGTTTGCAGCCAGTTTCGAGGGTGAGAGATCTCTCCTAGCTGGAGATGGATGGTAATTTTGTGGTTGAATCTCATGGTATTTTCGTTGAAGATTTATCTCCTCAAGGCGTTTGAAGAGAACTCGATTCATTAGCATTGGAGGCATTTTGACCTGGAGAAGCCCTAGGCGCACTTGTTTCAGCAAAGAGTGAGATATAAGTCGAGATCTTTTTGAGGTAACTTCGCAGGATGAAGCAAAACGGGATTCTTTTGATGAGGCAACTATTGTAGCAGCCACAAACTAAGTCGTGGTTTCTCATTTGGGGTTTAAGAAGGCAAAGAGAAGGTTCTAATCCAGCGCACCTCTGATATGAAGAAACACCTGTCAAAGAAATACTTATGACTGCTGCAAATGGATTTTATGAACTGTGAGGGCATCCAAAACTCTTCCAGGCTGGGTCGACTTATAATGTAATCATACAAAAAAACGTCCTTCACCTTAGCTGGATAAATCTGTAAGTGGTTGCTGCCTTCTGTGTTTATTCTTTGCAAAATCTGTGGGTAATGGTCAGAAATATCTATTACAAGATTGGGTATTGTGTCCAAATGAACTCATAAGTTGCTGTTCATAAACATTAGCCTCTGTAACATTCAGAAAGAGCAGTGTAAACTGCAGTATATGCCCAGAAAATTACATAAATTCATTGCTGTTACCATCATATTGGTTAATCAAGTTGCTGGGTCAGTTTGCATAAAGTAATTGAATATTGTAAGGCTGTTACAGTGTGAAATTAGTGTCTTTAAAACTTCCTTTAGTGTCCTATATGAACTGTTGTAATCAGCTAAGTCTATTTTTACTGAGACTCGGATTAGAGGCCTGAATGTGTATATCCGGTGTGTGCTCAGTCATAGAACTGCCTGAAAGTTATGCTACAGATTTGATATAACCAGATTTTGTTTCATTGTTCTTAAGTTGTGCAATTAACGTCTACGCAATGCTATTTTGTGGA
Organism: Sequoia sempervirens; assembly: GCA_007258455.2. Taxonomy (NCBI): domain Eukaryota; kingdom Viridiplantae; phylum Streptophyta; class Pinopsida; order Cupressales; family Cupressaceae; genus Sequoia; species Sequoia sempervirens. Next base: position 3,933 of record VDFB02365077.1, read on the forward strand.
AGTATCAAATGTGACTTTCTTCAATCTCACGAAAACTCTTAACATTTCGGGAAGGCTCCTTACAGTGCTCTCAAATAAATGGAAAGAGATTGTATTGTGTGGGCCTTGAACTGTTTATGTGCCTTCTTTAAACTGCTTTGAACACTTGCAAATGGAATGAAACAAGTTTGATCAAACTAAACATCCGACAACTGAGAACAAAGTCTTAAAAAATATTGTGTAAACTCTCAAGGGTCTTCACAGAAACCTGCTGGAAATGTGCCCTTCAATTAATGGAGCATGATAATGTTCAAACCAAGTTCCCTTTCATGGAGAAGCATCCTTGTATTTTTCCATTTTTCCTAAAGCGTACAATGATCAGCTGAGCATGCTTAACATTATGGGTGTTGCTCTTTTATAAAAACTTGATCGCCATTTTCCTAAGTTTGTTAGCGTGTACTCAAATCTTTCTAACATCCGCGAAAACTGAAACCATGTTTCCTTTCACACACATTTCAAGCCAAACTTATACGGCAACAGATGGTCTCTTTTTGTTATTTTTTTAAATTGTCACTCACTGTTAATGGCATGTGCTGCAGCATAACTTGACAAATTTTCACTTTTTTATCCAATTGCTGAACATTTTGTTCACTGTCATCCTTCTGGTCTGGCTGTTGTATATCATTCTTTTGAACATTGAGTGTAGTTAATGTAAAATGACTTTGTAACATTTCATTAATATGTATGTACCTGGCTATGTATTAATTACTTGTCAGCTTGTGGTAGTTCTTATGAATCAACTGTTAGTGGTTGTTGATGGTTGTCTCCTGTTTAATAACCATCAAGTACTTTAAATAGGCTTCTCATGGTCAAGGAAGGCAATCTAATTTGGTATAAAATCCTTTTTGATCTACATGTATGTAAACAAATCCTTTTGAATATCTTCAATTGTGTTATATGTTGTTACCCTTACTAGCATGTTTTGTTAGTTTTTATTATTGTACAAAAATAATTTCACTAGATAAGAGTAAACACTGGCACGGGGCACCATTACCTATAATGAAATCAGGTCCAATTCTTCAAGAACTAGCATCAGTCAATATAGAGATTGACAAAAGTAATGTCATTATACCTAAACAAATGTGAGAGACAATCAAAGCATAGTCAAGGAGTGGACTCTGAAATCAAACATTCCCTACAACCGATGGAACAACAAGAATGAACAAATAGAATACAAGAAGCAGCCAACTCCAGAACTCCATCAATTCAAAGTAAAACCTGAAGTAGAAGTTGGAGTCAAAGCAAGTCGGCACCATAGTTAGGAGCACAAATGCCATACCATTCAACCAACCATAAACCATGATCAACAACATATCAATTAAGAGTGGTCAAGATCACAGGACATCTTACTCTTTTGGAAGAAGTATATGTGGACCTCGCAAATCAAGTACAATTGAAGGAACCTATAGAGCCTCTATAAAAGAAAAGTCTTTTTCATGAAATGGAGATTGCGGATTTCTTCATAGTTGGACAAAGGAAAGCATGTGAAAGTTATCTTTGTGGTATCAAAGAGTTGTTGACCAAAGAAAGAACCAAACCAAAAATAACATGACAAAGAATTGGATTAGAGAAAAGAGAACTTGAGAGCTGTTGGCGTTTCAATTCGCACCTCTAGAATGCAAACTAGAAACGGATAGCTATGCACAAATAAACTGCTCTTCAAATTAGGGGGGGAAGCTCCCTCTTCACTGATGATGCTTAAAGAAAGTAAACTAAACTATTGCCAATCTTTTTGTTCTCAGCTAAGAGTACAAGGTTATAAGACTCTTTGCATCGTAGCTAAGGTTTTCCCTTTTTCCAGAACTTCAACTACAACTAGGCCTACTCTACTCTAATGACACTTTTGACAACTCAAGTAAACTCATGAGAATCAGAAGTAAACAAGGAATAATTCAATAACACATATGCTTAAACAAACTCACTTCCAACGCACACCTGAAGACTCATTGTACTTTTAGATGTAAGCTGAAATAAATATCATATAAGCAAAACACATAAAACAAAACCTAAGATAGTAGATCAGAGCAAAGTAGGCATAAGATTTCCTTCTCAAATTTCTAACAACGATTACACTTCTAGGACAACAAGATTGTAGCAAGAATAGGCTTACAGTTTAGCGATCAAACTAGAATACACTTGACACAAATTACACATTAACTGAACAATGATTTGCAGCAAAAGGCAGGCATGCAAACTTGCTCTTACACTAAGTGAACAGACACTGAATAACAAAGTTGCAGCCAAAAGTAGGCTCAGCAATTTGTTATCGCAATAACAGTTGAAAAGAAAAGGGCAAGGTTGCCCTTATTTATACACAAACAAGGAGTAGCCAACACTAAAATCTCCTTGCTTTTACAACTACACTTGCCAACTTGCAAGCTTTATTTCTAAAACTAACACAAGACAACTAACTAGCAACCTGCTAAAAGCAAAAAGCAGGGAAAGCTCGAACTATTATAACTTGATTTTTCCATTTCACAAAGAATAGATAAGCACGAGACAAGAATAGCAAATTTAACTTGGAAAAGGAATCAAGTTAACTGCTACTTTTTCAGTTCTATTCTTGGAAAACATCGCTACCCCAAAAGGTGACTCTACGCCAAAAAACTAATTTGTTCCCGTTTTCAATTGGAGAATACTGCATGTTTAAAAACTTCAATTTTCACTGTGAACACACCTATGTTCGGAAAAGTTTTGCGCAAACTGCTGAAGATAAGTTGCTGATTTTTCTCCAAAAAGCTGAGGTCTAGGTTTTGTAGACAATCACATTCTAAAGAGACTAGTTCGTCATATTTTGAAAAAGTTTGAGGGCTTTCCAAAAAGGTGTCAAAAAAGCATATTTTTCAAAATATAAAATTTCCCAATCTTCAAGAGGAGTAAAAAGTAGATGGACCCAGATCGATGAAAATTGAAAAAGTTGACCACCTGTTTCTGAAAAGTGATGCCCTAGAAGAATGTATCAGGAAAAAGCGTGTCTTTGTGCTTCCCAATCCCAAATCCACAAAGAACACTGAAAAAGCACTCCGTTTGCGCCTCCAAATCTTGATGAGAAGAAAAAGATTTCTTCCTCTGATGCCAACCTGTAAAATATGAAGAACAAATACCAAAAGCCTTCTTGAATAGAGTTTTAGGGTGAAAAAACGCTTTCTTCTCCAAGCTTTAAATCTTTGAAGTCAATCTGGAAACAAAAATGTACAATGTAGACACTGTTTTGAATGACGAATGACAAAAATTGAAAAAATTTGAAGGCATTGAACCTTGGGCACCCCTGGCTAGCTAGAGCGCCCAAGCATCCCAGAGTAAGCGATTTTTCTAAAATTTTCAAATTTTGCTTGATAAAATACAGCCATTTGATCTTCGATTCCGGATGTCTGATGAATCCTGTGAACTAGCTGACGGACTCATTGAAGAGCATGATCAAATCTGAGAAGAATCACTTGGAGGCTGCAAACCCTAAAAACAACTTTTGAGTGCCCCTGGCTGACAGGGGCACCCATTTTTGCCAGAGTTAACCATTTTTTGATGATTTTCAACTTTTTCTTGATTCATTCCATGTGAAGCTAACTACCCCTATTTGATCTTCATTTTCGAGCAGCTGGCAAATAACAAAGTCTGCAAGTCAGTCAATCTGGCAAGCCTGATCATATCTGAGTTGAATGGTACTATCTGCCAACCTTCATCACTACATTTGACGAACTTCTAGAAGCCGAAATGAGGCCGATAAAGAAGTTTTGAATGTTTTCTGAAAAATGCGAAAAAATCTCTAAGGCATGGAAAGTTGGGTGCCCCTCTTGGCCAAGGGCGCTTGGATTCTCCAAACTTTGCCAAAAAATTGTTATTTTCAACTTTCTTTTGACCTTCTTCATTTTGCGTGTGTTTTCGCCTCTATTCGATCTACAATTTCCGACATCTAATGGATCCTTTGGTCTAGCTAAGATATTCATTGGAATGCCTGGATAATTCCGAAAAAGATGACCAGTTTTGCAAACCCTAGAAACTGCTTTTGACCTCTCAAAACCCTAGGCGCCCCTAGCTAGCTGGGGTGCCCATGTGTGCCAGACTTAGAAAAATATGAATGATTTTCATGATTCACTTTGTCGTTGTGATGGAACACCTCTGTTTGATTTGCATTTCGGCCATTTGATAAATCCAGTGAGCGTGCTGATGGATCTGTTGCGAAGCCTAAAGAAATCTGAGAAGAATCCCCAGAATGGCAAATCCTAACAACTGCTTTTAATGGTCTCAAATGTTGGGCGCCCCTAGCTAACTGGGGCACCCAACTTCTCTAGAGTTTGTTTTTATTTTGAGTTTTTCAACTTTTCGCTTTGCTCTTTGCTCTCTGTGTTCGCCAAATGCTTGTGCATCGAATGTCGGGAACAAAAAATATTCTACGACAAAGAATCCCAAGCGCCCTCCTTGAATTAAGGTGCCTGGACTCTCCAGACTTAGTTTTATTTTCACAATTTTCAAGATTTTTAGATTCCCCTCCTTCGTTCTCCATTTCTCAAGCATATTTTTCCGTTGATCTATCTCTACAACATTTGAGACCTTGAATCTGACACCTGGCAGTTGACCATCCTCCATTGATGACCTTGGGACTCCTGTTTCAGCTTCTGAAAAAGCATAATAGACCCACCAAAGAAAAACTGATCTTTTGATGATTCTAACTGGACCAACCTAATCGAGAAGTATTTTAAACCAATCAAAATCAGTTTGAGCCCTGGAAACAAAAATTCTATTTTTAGAAACTTATTCTATTTTTAGAAACTTTCTACTTTTAGAAAATTTTGCCAGTATTCATTTGAAAAGAAACCCAAAAAACCCAAACTCAAGTCCATTTTTAGAAACTTTCCTAAAAAGTAGGGCCGGAAAACTGTGATTTGGGTTTTGTAGACAATTTCGTTCTAAAAAGACCTAGATCATCAGATTTTGAAAAATCTTAGTTTTTTACCAACATGTGTGACATGCAAATTTCCTTTTTTTATTTTTTTGACAATTTCTACAAGACTTTGACCATTTTTACAAGATGCCCTAATGAAGCAAAAATTTTAATTTTGGGTACAACAAGGGCAATATAAGTTTGTAGAACACTAAAGTCTACAGAAGAGTCAAGGATTCTCATGTGCTTGACACTGCCAGGAAAGCACCATAATGTCTAAATCAGTGATTTTGTAATTAACATTGTAAGTAGTATAGCAGAGATCAAGGAATTGATATTATTCCCACCATCATTGCTGGAGATATTCATTAAACATTAATAACGATTACTACTGTCACATATTCCATTGCAACCCCAATCAATAATAAATTAATAATGATTTGCTCTGATTTGCTACCTTGTTCAGCCTGCTGGTAGGGAGCTAGAACGCTGAATAAAATATTTTACTACTATGCAAGCCACGCCATCAGTGTAAGTATTCATCTTATCAGCACACTCTTCTCCAATTGTACAGGCTATCACATTACTACCATCACTGCTGGAGATATTCATTAAATAACATTAATAACTGTGTTCCACGGCGTTTCGGGGACGGGGATGGGGGGACGGCAGGGGACGAGTTTCGGGGACGGCAGTCCGAGGGCAGATTTTTGGGGACGGCGGGGGGACGGCGATATAGAAATTTTTCAAAATATATATATATATATATATATATATATACACAATTACATATATATATGAATTTTTAAAAATATATTAAATAGAGAGAGAGAAAGAGAGCAATTTGAAATATCAAATATGTGCAACAATTTCAATATGATAATACGTGCATAGATAAAGAGTATAACAACAGTATAGCAACAATATAGCAACAGTATAACAACAATATAAACATAAAGGTAGACACTAACAGCAATGCCAATAACTTAACAATTAAATATAAAAGCATTTTGTTCAAGTTTTAACACTAAAGTTAAATAACTCAAAGATCAACGTCTCAAACTTTAAAGTTTAAATACAACAATCTGTCAATCTATGACACTATGCCTCACTCGGGCTATCAATATCAAAAGCACTATTTGTGTCACTGTCACTCTCTGCCTGAAGTGGATCATCCAAAGGAAGGCCAACCATTCCCAGTTGCACCTCCTCCTCATCAATCTGCCTAACTAGTTTGTTTAAAAATCAATTTTATTATTCGTAATTTTTTATTTAATTTTACAATAATATTAAAATTTTAAATAGTTATGCTTATTTTAATTTAATTTTATTATTTTATTATTTTAAATTTAAACTAAATAATAGTTTGTTTAAAAATTCATTTTATTACTCGTAATTTTTTTTTAATTTGACAATAAATTATAATATTAAATAGTTATGCTTAAAAATTAAATGTTTTATCAAATTTTTATTTAATGAAATATAATAATATTTAATATTTATTATTTATTAATTATCACGCAATTTTATTTTATTTCATAATATAATTAACTTACAAGCAATTAAAAATTAATTTTTTTATCAAATATGATGAAATATTTAATATTATTAAGCAATTTTTATTTAATTTGTCAAAAATTAAAAGATTTTTTTACTTTGACAAAAGGGGGACTCCTGGGCGTCCCCGATACGATTGGGGGACTTCTAGCCGTCCCCTAGCCGTTTCGGGGACGCCTAGACGTCCCCTTTTATTTTCCAGCCGTCCCCCTTTTTGGGGACGCGTTTCCTGCCGTCCCCCAGTTTTCAAAAATCAGGGGGGACGCCTGGGGGACGTCCCCTGCCATCCCCCCGTCCCCGAAACGCCACAGGGGACGGGGACGTAGGGTTTAGGTGGGGGGACGCGTCCCCGTGTAACACAGATTAATAATGATTAAAGCTGTCACATATTCCGATGCAACCCTAATCAATAATACTAATTTTCTTTGTTAATTTTTGCATTACATTCTGATTTGCTACCTTGGTCAGTCTGTTGCTAGGGAGCTAGAACATTGAATAAAATATTTTACTACTACGCAAGCCATGCCACCAGTGTAATGTGTATTGGATACAGTATTTATCTTATCAGCAAAATTTTCTCCAATTGTACAGGCTATGCCGCCAGTTTAGCAATATTTGTATTTGAGAATAGCCTCTAACAACTGTGTGGTACTCCACCAGAAGTGTTTAATTTTGGGAATCTTGATTACAATTAAAACCATTCAAGTAAGATAGAGCAATTAGGAACACAATGAGAACACATGATTTACGTGGAAACCCTTTCGGGAGAAAACCACGGCATGATATTGCTTATATAGTATATTTTAATCTCCTTCTTGTAGGCTCCAACCTAGTATCAAAGTCTCAATTTTCTATATCAACTGAGCTCTGTAATATTCCTTTCCGGGAGGTGTAAAGTTTTTCCGAATGTTTCAGTTTGATAGACTTCATTTTATCAAACAATTATGAGCTTTATGCAAAGTCATAACAACATTTAATGAAAATGAACAACAACAATAGAGAACAATGACTGGACTCCATCAGATTTCTCATATTTCAGTGAACAACATTACATATAATCAATGTACTGGTGGGCATGGATCTGTAACAGTAATGTAATGCTAAATTCTTCTCACTAAACTTACTATGCAAGCATGGGCATTACACAGCCAGCCAATAAGACTGTAACAACAGATGTAAAGACACTTTCTGAGCCTATTACAGACTGAAACACATGATCAGCAACTACAGTTTGCTACAGCAGACCAGTAAACCACTTCCCAAGCAAGTTACAATATCACAAATCAAGATATTAGCAGAATACATGAGTTAAACATGCCCAGATCTGGAAACCACATAGTCATAAGCTATAGAAGAGCTCAAACTGATATGGGAAAGTGTAATGTCCCCATTTTTAGCCCTACACTTTCCAGTGATTGATAGCCTATCTCCGGTGTGCTGTCGGCTAGTCAGAGGCAGAATTAGGGTTTCCGGTTGCTTGGTGGGTTCTTTTGAAGATTCAGGGATTTGCATCTTGGAGTTTGGGATTTTGGATTGCGAATTCTTTCTGGGTTTTCAGAAAGCTTCGCAATGGTATTGCTTTCACTTTGATCCAAGCAACTTTCCAAATTTACTATTTTTAGTAAATTCTATTTTTAGCAGTGGTCTAGTCTGCATCAGCTCAGCAAGCTTTCCTCTTCTGGCAGTTCAGTTGGTAATATTGATTTTGGCTTTAAGGTGCTCATTTTGGAGAGACAAGTTATTTTAAATTAATAATGTTTTATTTTTAGCTTATGACCCCTTCGCCTAGTGTTACAACTTAAAGTTGTTTTTAAAAGGGGGACTTTGAGGGTGGTCATCTCATGAGGAAATATTTTAAATATTCTTAAAGTCAAAAATATTGCTTGGAGAAAGGGGACGCCAACTTTTGAGGAGAAGGTAATTTTAAATTAAAAAAAATATTGCCTATTGAAGTGGAGAGGGAAATGGGGGTCAAACACAAGTTTGAATATTGTTGGCTATTTTGGGCGCCCTTCTTGAAGTTTCTAGAGGATTCTCTCAAATCTATAAATACAGGCCTCAGCTCTTCAATTCAACATCTTATGACTTGAATATTGTTATGCTGCCGGAATGGTACTGGGACTGCTTCGAGGAATGAATGCCTCCTAGCCTTGGCTCAACTTCTTGCTTGAAAGATAGCAACTAGTGGAGAGTTAGTTTGTAGTTGAGTGAGTTTTTGTAGTAAGAAATTGCATTGTAGAAGCTATTATGCATTTGTAGTCTAGTTTGAGCATGTTAGTGAAGTTTTGGTGTTGCTGACTTCAAGTTGTTGAATGTTGTTTTTGCTCATAAGTGAGAAAATAAAAATATATTTGTTCTGGGTATTGGCTAGAACTATTTCTATGCCTTAGGCGCCCATTTGTGCAAATTTTGGTGATTTATAATGAAGAATCTGATTTTATCTTGTTGGTAGAACATTTCTAGAGGCTGTACCATTCTGTTCTGCCTGGCAAGTGTTTAGAAAAAAAAAATACTTCAATTTATCAGCTGTTTCTTTGTCTAGTCTTCATTGTCATCATCCTAGCATTCGTTTGCATCAAGTCTCATGTCATTCTGACAAGTATTGAGTGAGTTGTGAGCATTTTAGTGGATTCTAGGGTTGCTGGTTATATATTTTAAAGTGCAGGTCTGTCATAACCAGATTTGAGAAATCTGCAATTTCCTTCTTGGATTGGTGTTAGGAAATCATTACAGGCTTTGTAAAAGATTCCTTGTTGTTGCGGCAATTTGAAGAACTCTAATACTTGATCTTGCAGGCATTTAAATATTCATTGTAAGCTGAACAGTAGTACTGTCAGCATTTCTCTCAGTCTCACTTTACATTCTATAGATGCAATTGTAATTCTTTATATCTCCGTCATATGGTAGCTCCCATTCCGTCTCGGGTTGGAAAGCACATTCTTGACGTCGAGTACTTCAACATTCTTGCTTATTTCCCTTAATTGCATTGTAATTCCTTTATATCCGCCATATGGTCGCCTCATTTCCATACTGGATTGGGTAGCACATACTTGGTGTTGAGTTTGCTTTCAGTACTTGTAGTGGTAGAAGATCCTCTGACCATATGATCGTCCTTCGCGGACACATTCTTGGTTAGAGTTACCTTCAGTTGCATTTTGTTTAAGGCACTGACGATCCTCTTGCCATATGACAGCCTCTCTCTTGTTGAGATTGAGTGCGCATTTTTGGCAACGAGTTATTTGTAATCTGCTGGTTTGAATTATCTAACCTTAACGGGGGCTCTCTACATTGTTGTGTACTTGGTAAAAATTGAAAAAAATTGGCTCGGTATATTTCAGAAAGTCTCAGAATTGCTGCAGACCACAGAAAACGTCCATATGACCACCCAGCATACTTGCTCCAACCCAGATGCCTCTCAAATGATGCTTACAAACCAAGGGCGAGTGACAATAGCTTCATTAAAAGCAGTGTATCAAGTCCAAAGTCTCACACCAGGCAGGGAAAGAATACCACAATCTCTAAGAGTCTTCCAATCAGTCAATACAGCACCCAGCACATTAAAGCAAGTTCAGGAAGTAATACGCCATGAAGACCAGCAAATGATATTCGCCCAGCTTAGACTATAACCTCCTTTGATGACTCATGCCCTTCATTTTCTGTATAAACCTTAGCCACCTTGAATACTCGATGAAAATGGAATGGTATTAACAATAGTCTCCCACTGGACTCAAACAAAACTCACTAATGTTAACCATGACCTGAGAAAGGCTTCCAAATCGATCACCCAAGGATATAACCAACCGTCACAGAGAAGAATGATAAATAGCTGGCTCAAAATGGAACCATGCGATTTTTATATCTTCTTCAACTCACAATGACTTTTTGTAGTGTTCCACCACTGTGCTGATTTGTTTTCACTGAGTTTTGTCAGTCTGATTTTTGCTTGGGTTTGTATTTCTTCACTTTTTGTTTTGAGTTTGTTTGCCAATAATGCTAAATAGGTACCAATATGCATATACATACAATGGAAACTTCAAATTAACTAAACTATTGAGATAACTTTGAGTAAATTGCTCAATTTAGAAGTCAAATATGATTTCTTCATTACTTGATAGGATACATACAATAGATAACTTACATCAGATTTAAAACTAGATATATCTTATACCATATTTTAACTTACAGCCATATAGCTCTGTGAATAGTAACTTGCTATAGTACAAAACCCCAATGAAATGCACACTACTCTTGAAAGCCAAACTTCTCCCACCCAAATCCAGTATGGGAAGCTTCCTTGGACAAGGGCGCCCCCTTTTGGAAAGATAGCAGCCTCTTAGAAGAGGCGTTTTGTTTCCTTTTGCTGATTAATCCCTCAAGAGAGGGACGGTTGGCTGTAGCTCTTCAAAACAGTCCAAAAACTCTTCAAAATGCAAGCAGCTCCTGTGCAAACGAAAATGGAGCCTATGGCAGCCAAAACCCACTCAGAAATTAGCTTGAATAACCTGCAAACAGCCCCTTATGTCACCAAACTTTGCATCCAAAAACTGACCAGCAACCTTAAGGTGGTGTTTCACACCCTCAAGCAGCTCAAAAATGAAAAACCAAGCCCCCTCCAGGGTCCCCCACTATAGAAATCAGGAAACCCTAGTCTCCCTCTTCTCCAAAGCCAAACTCACATGCCAAATGAAGAAAATAACTCAATGCTTGAAGGGGTCAAACTTCTCATGAAAGTGAAACTTCTCCTCGTGAAAGTGAACACTATTCACTTTAAGTTATGTCATTTTCACTTTATAAGTGAATAGTGTCAAATAAAAATAAAGTGACCCCCCTCCAATTAACTTCTCCTCATGAAAGTGAACACTATTCACTTTAAGTTATGTCATTTTCACTTTATAAGTGAATAGTGTCAAATAAAAATAAAGTGATCCCCCTCCAATTAAAAGACATATGGTCCCTAGGAAAAAGTGTGGAATAGGAGACAATAACATCATTAATCACCTTCAACAAGCCAAACACCACAATTTACCTTGTCACTAAACTCCGGGGATCAACACTACATTTTGACAACCAAGTGACCATCACAAGGGACCCTCTATCCATAACCATTAGCCTATGAGGGTTGACATAATAGGCTAATCCATTGATGTACAGGTATCTAACTAGAAGGGGACATCACACTTTCCTTATTTCCCAAAGGTTTCACGATTATGAGAAGCAATGGCAGAGAGAAATATGATAGAGGCTCCAAGATAATAATATTTTTTCCCACAAATAAATCAAAATCTTATATTATCGGCTTCGCAAGCTAATGCGGAAAACATAATATTCATATCTACTTTATTGCCCAACAAAGGAAATTAATATTTCCTTTTCTTATTTATCAAAGTAAAAACATTTCATGCCTGGCAAAATATATTTATTTTCTCCAATATTTAACAAAGAGTTACTTTGCCCCTTTCAAAACATTATTCAGAGTTGCTCCACATTACTAAAAGTAATCATAAATTTCTGAATAATAAACTTAATTCTTAAGATAGTCAAATACCTCATAAATTTTCCTTCAAGGAAGGCTTACAAATTTTCCCAATCTAAACTCCGTCGCGAATCCACTCTTAGAAAGAGTTAGGTTTTTGTCCAACCCTTTTCCAATCTGCTGAAGGTTTTCGTCCTCAGAGATTCAAGCCTTTGCAATAATGCATAAGAAAGATTTACTCAACAATGGATGCCCAAAATCCTTGCACTCAACTCATTTTAAAGGCTCCAATGAATCTTCTAGAAGAAGCCAACTTGCAACTAACTTCAGTTTCTAGAAGAAACTTTATTTAATAAAGTGACATTTTTAATATTTTATTATTTCCACTTTATTTTAATTAAACTAATTAAGTAAAGTCATCCTATTGAAATAATATTAATTTTTGGACAACTTAAATTAATTAAATTAATTAAGTCACTTTACCAAAAATTTGGGGACATTACAAGCTCCAACTCAACAAGACACTCCAACCTCTACTTGATAGGCTCCAACCTATTGGAGGCTCCAACCCCCACACACAAACTGAGCTCCAACCCAGCAAGAGGCTCCAACCTCAATAGATAGGCTTCAACCCTTTTAATTCTTCAAATCTGATATAATTAATTCCTTCATCAAATCTGATCCAAACTCAAATCTGATCCAAACTCGAATCACAATCTTCCTTCCAAATCTGATGACTAGTAATGTCTTCTTTTCTTTCACAATTTTGATCACAACAATATCCTCTCTTCTTCCACAAATCTTATCCAAATCATGCACCAATTCCTTTCACAAAACTAGCGATAATTATGCAAATATCTTCACATGAATTTTTGTCTTATAATCTGCTCCAATTTTCCTTTACAATCTGCTCTTCAAACTGCACTTATTCCACTTTATAACTCTGTCATAAACTCTTATAAATCTGCCTTTACTCTTCACATATGGGCTGCATATATATTTCAGTACGAATCTGAAACACTTTTCATTTCTGCTTCTTTTTCTCTTTTTATATCTACTTTAAAACTCAGAAAATATTCATTTAACTTGTTGCTTTTTGATTTCTCCTTCAACCTTTATTTATACCATTCAAGGGATGTGTCTTTTTGTGAGAGATGTGTCAATTCAAATGAATGTGTCCTTTGAAAAAATAATGGCTGCCTTTCTTAATTAATTGTTGCTTTTATAGAATGAGTCGCCCCCTTGTGTTAGACTTAATCTCATCACTTCCATTTTAAATAATTTGTTGTCTTCTATCTTGGGACATTGAATATATACATGGTCAGCTTAGGATAAATTCCAATGCTGCTAATGTAGTCAGCCGGTATGTATGAAGAGGAGGTCAGCTTTCATAAGGCATATTTTATTTACTTATCTTTAATTTTCTTCCTTCATGGGTCGGCCACATACAAATTGTAATTTTAAAATTTATTCATCAATACAAGGAAGTCAGCCAGGATAACTAAATATTCTTATTCCATTTGCAAAGTTGTCCAGCAACATCCATTTTCTCAATCTGCTCTTTGCATCTATCATGGTGACATTTATTTCATTTTTAATGGATATGCTAATAATCTCCCATATGTCTTTACATATATTTCATTTTTTCATCATTGACAAACATCTTGTTTATTTGGTTTGACATCAATAACAACCATTTTCTATATTCTCCCTTTGACATCAATAACAATATTGTCTCCTTTTGACATCAATGACAACATTTCCAACATACTACAGCTGAGCAGCTTGCTGTAATGTCCCCCTTTCCTAGGCAATGGTCAATCGTGGTGGTTAGCCTATAAGTTGGGTTCCCATAGGCTAACACAATGGATAGGGAGCTCTTTCAAGGGTCTTGTGACCTTTTGGAAAGTCTGTGTGGCATTTCAAGAGCTTGGAGTCAGTCTCCTCCCTTTTAGGAAGGGACTGACAGATCACCTGTGACCACCCAGAGCTTGTGGAGCCTGGCAGGGGGCCTTAGAAGCCATTTCAGAAGATCAGAGATACTTTCCTACTTTATAGGCAAATCCTTACTTTTTAGGAGGAGACTGGCATTTGGCCTGCTTTGTTCAAACATCACCCCGGGATCAGTTGCAACATCAATTTCCAATTGGAGTGGTCGGGTGATGGTCTCAGCATGAAAGATGAAATATTAAAGTGTTAACTTTAATATTTCAATTTAATAAAGTAAAGTGATTTATTCTTAAGTCACTTTATGATATTTTAATAAAGTGATTATTTAAAGAGGACTTTATTATTAAAAGTGATATAAGGGTTCAATGGAAATTAATAAAATGATCTATTTAATGATGCTTTATTAATTTATTACATTAAAAGAGGGACATAAGGACTTTAAAAAGGGTTTTAAATGATTTTAAAGTATACTTTATATATGAGTTAAAGTGTCATTTTAAAAAATGGGAGATATAAGTGATTATTGAAGTATGCTTTATATTATTAAGTTGTACACCAAAAAGGAGGGAAAAGTAAATGAAATTAAAGTGAATTGAATGAGATGAAAGTCAAATGCAAATTGAATATTATAAAAGGGCATTTGAAGTTCATTTTATTCATATTCATGATTACTTATTCATTGTTGAAGAAGAAGAATTTGGCTAAGGGTTTTGCTAAAGACTGGAGAGTCTGAAAATCTCAAGCTTTTTGAGGACGTAGCCCCTTAGGAAGAACAACTTGCAGACAATTCCATTGCAGGGATTGTGCTGTGCTTCAAAGAAATTACAGGAAAATATTCACAGCTAGGGTTTGAAGAATTTATCAAGAGTTTGATAATTTACTGGAAATCGGAAAGGCAAGGGTTTGAAAATATTCATATTGCGTTTAATAATTATTAAATGCATTGCCACGCAGAAGGATATTGAAGTGTTCATATCTGAAAAGTATTGTTGAAGAGGTGTCTTTTCATTAGCTGAGCACTTCATTTCTGGGCACTTGCATGGCCACTTCCCTAGGTCTGAGCCTTTCTTGTTTCCCACGAAGATATCTGATATTGTTATTTGCCTCTGGGAAGACCTTGAAAGGAGTTTGGGGTTGGTCGAACTCAGGTCTGTATATCTCCAGGTTGCTGTTCTCACTTCGACCTGCTCTCACTTCTAGTTCTGAAGCATTCATAAGAGCATGAGCCTTCCATGACAGGAGAATATCATCCATTACTAGGTCTGGTATTAAGTTGCATCAATTGACTCATTTAAACAATGTCTCATGGCTGCATTCTAGCTTCAAATCTGTTGCAAGACTTGCTGTAGTTTTCTGATTGCTCAACTGTGTAAAATCAGTCACTGTACATTAACAGAAGAGCTGTTGTAAGTCTGATAATGCCTTGTTTCTGAACTGTATATGAGAGAAGTATTGTGGGGCTTGCCAATAGTTGGCATGTTGTTTCTCTGAAAATTCTACTTGTAATATTGTCCAAGGCAAGTCTGAAATTGCATACTTTGTTGAAGCTTATCTCATGAAATCAGGAACTGTGAATTCATACAGAAATCAGAAAATTGTTATCAGATTAGTGCTCTTCCATTGTGTTGAAGTTTTGTTTATGAATGGTCTTATATTTTAGTTTGATAAAATGTTGCATCTAACAAAATAAACAAATCAAAAAAACTCATACAATCACAATAGAGATTGTTCATCTGGGGTGGGACATTACACTTGCTGTCAGCTAGTATTATTCAGCCAACATCAGCAATTCTACATTTAGATACTATGTACTCTCACCTTGCCTGATCTCAAGATCTTAGTGATCAAAAGGTGCTAAATGGTTTGCATTTGTTTTTTAGAACATGTCAAGTCCAAGTAAATCTCTTAAGGGGACATGACAAATGAGCAAGGATCTGACAACGACTTGCTAGTCAGGGAATGACTTTCATTTAACTCAAAAAATTGACACTATATGAAGATTTCATATAGGTACCACATTACACATGTTTTAACTTCACATGAGGTTGGTAGTCCTCTTTCTATTTGCTCATGATCTATTGATGATATATTTGGTCAAAAGCATAGTGATAGTTTTTTATCTTCTCATGATGAGGTTGGTGAGTCTTTTTTTCATGATGATTTAGTTTACTATGCACATTCTTTTAAAACACTAATAGAGTCATTTACCACAAACATAAACGCAAAGTTTACATGTTAGATCACTCTTATATTTAAACTGTGTGCTTTACATGATGATATGTGCATTTGGTGATACATTGATCAATAGAGCAAAACAATGGTTTGATTCATGTTATTCCTTATATGCATTATTCAATGCTTTGTTGGGTGCTTTAATAGATTACTTTACTTGTGGTTTTCAAGCATGTTTTTCTTCTTGTTCTCATTCTTCACCTTTTATCGGCCTTTCCCTAGGGGATCCCATGGATTTTTCTGTGCATCATGATGATAAACTATTATCGTGAACCATCTCATATTGAACAAACACATGATTTAGACATCCATGAACAACACATAGACCTCTTTACAATTTTTACTTGGCAGTATTGTATTTTGTTTTCGGTTCTTCACCTTTGTGGTCCTCTATGGGATTCTCTTCCTAGAACTTTCTATAGTAATCTGATCCACTCTTGAGTTTAATCATCCATGGGAAATAGTACGATCTCTTTCTTTCTTTCCTTCTTTCTTTCTTATATCCTCCCCTATTACACATGATATGCATAAGGATATGAGACATATTGAGCATGACCTTTCACAGTATTTCAGCTCCATCATGAGTAGAATGGACCATCTAGAAATTTTTATTGATGATTTGAAGCAAAGAACTGAAAAAGAAGGATTATACTAGCAAGATAATAGACAACCCTTTGGCATATAACATTTTCATATGTCCTTCACCAAATGGACTTGTGGCGCATTGTTTTAAAATGTATGATGGTACAAGTGATCCATTGCTTCATCTAAGGTCCTTCACAACTGTAAGTTGAGACATCATCACCATCTATCTCAAAATGCCTTAGTCCAAGGCATCATCTTGGAGTATGAAGAGAGGGAAACAAAATAATTTTGTTCCAAGACACAGTGAACAAAGCACTTTCAAAGATGGAAGAACGCATTTTTCTATATTTCAAGTAAAACTTTTATGCGACCAAATATCTATCTAAGGGAAGTGTGATCCATAAGGATATGGGAAATGATGATACATCAACAGATGGAGCCATTCCAAAATTTTCATGCACAAAACACACTCAAGAACCTATGTTCCACGACATTTCAGGGACGGGGACGGGGACGGGGGGACGACAGGGGACGCGTTTCGAGGATGGCAATCTGAGGGCTGATTTTTGGGGATGGCGGGGGGAACGGCAATATATGAATTTTTCAAAATATATATATATATATATACAATTATATATATGTATTAAGTTTTAAAAATATATTATATATAGAGAGAGAGAGAAAGAGAGCAATTTGAAATATCAAATATGTGCAACAATATCAATATGACAATATGTGCATAGATAAAGAGTATAACAGCAATATAAAGTATAAAGGTAAACACTAATAGCAATAACTTAACTATTAAATATAAAAGCATTTTGTTCAAGTTTTAAAACTAAAGTTAAATTAAAATAACTCAAAGACCAAAGTCTCGAACTTTAAAGTTTAAATACAACAATCTGTAAATCTATGACACTATGCCTCATTCGGGCTATCAATATCAAAAGC
Organism: Sequoia sempervirens; assembly: GCA_007258455.2. NCBI lineage: Eukaryota > Viridiplantae > Streptophyta > Pinopsida > Cupressales > Cupressaceae > Sequoia > Sequoia sempervirens. Next base: position 21,599 of record VDFB02365077.1, read on the forward strand.
ACTATCTGTGTCACTATCACTCTCTGCCTGAAGTGGATCATCCAAAGGAAGCCCAACCATTCCCGATTGCACCTCATCCTCATCAATCTGCCTAACATCTTCAGGATCAACATCCCAATGTGTTGTTGGAGTCTGTCGATCTTGAAGTCTTGTTGGTGTTTCAATTCACACCTCTGGAGTGCGTATTGGAAACGGACAGCTATGCATAGATAAACTACTCTTTAAATTAGGAGGGGAAGCTCCCTCTTTTGCTGATTATGCGTAAAAAGTAAAGTGAACTAAATTCCTATCTTTTCATCTCAACTGATTGCACAAGGTTTATAAAACTCTTTGCATTGCAGCCAAGGTTTTCTCTGGTTTCGTAATCTCAACTACAACTAGGCCTAAATTTATTATGCGTCTATCCCCTCAAGTAAATTCAGAGCAAGAGGATTAAGAAGTAATGGGGAATGATTTGGGTAACTTAGACAAACTAGTTCTCAGAATGCGTCTGAAGGCTCATTGCTCTTTCAGATGTACACTGAAATAGAGTTTATGAAAGTAAAACATCGAACAATAAACTAAATCTCAGTATTCCCTCGAAGACTCATTGCTCTTTAGAGGTGTAGGCTGAAATAAAGGTTATAAAAATAGAATATCAAAAAATAAACTAGATCTCAAGATTCCCTTTAAGGCTCATTGCTCTTTTCAAGGTGTAGCCTGAAATAAAGATTATAAGAAACAACATCAAACGATAAACTTAATCTCCAAATTCCCTCGAAGGCTCATTGCTCTTTAGAGGTGTAGATCGAAACAAAGATTATAGAAACAACAATATATTGAAAGATCTTGAGAATTTGGATCAAAGACTCATTGTACTTTTTATTTTATTTTCTCAAACTCAAACAATGGTTACATGTTGGGACAGCAAATTATATGAAGAAGACAACATACGATGAACGATCAACCAATTTACACTTGAACAAATATTGAACACAAGTACATGAACAACAAGAAAGCAAGCAAAAATAGCTTAACATTTTGTTATCACAAGTATGGTTAAAAGTAATGAGCAAAGGTTGCTCTTACTTATAGACACTCAAAGGAGTAGGGAACCCTAAAATCTCCTTGAGTTAACATTCAGTTCTTGCCAATCAACAAGACTTATTCCTATGTCTAAACAAATGTAACTAACAGTTAACTGGAAAGACTACTTCAGTTAACTGATTCTAAAACTAAATAGAACTCCACTATACAAAGTTGTCTCCAAAAATAGACATGCATGAAAGGTGGAACAGCGAGTTAACTTGGAAAACGCGTCAAGTTTAACTACTTTCTTAAATGTTATCTTTGGAAAAGGTAAGACCTCCTAACTAGTAGTTCACACTTCAACAACAATTTGAGTAACCAGCTCCTCTAACCAGCTATTAACTGTCTCTACATCTAGATAACTGACACTCTTCAACACAATGCACTGCCTCTACAATATCACCTCGCCATCCATGATCTGAGTCTGAAACTATCTTCCATTTCAGTTGATTCATCGAACTTTGCTGACATGGCTGCAACTTGAGTCAACTTGCAGTCAACAGGGTCACCGCTGAAACTACTACAGATGAGATTCTGAAACTCCGATTGCACGTCACCGAAATTAACATACTCGCCATCCTCACACTGATATTGGCAAGGAATCTGTGACACGAAAGTTCTTACGAACTTGATGGAATTTGCAACCTTTCCTCTATGCTCAACCATTTCTTCAAACATTGCTTCATAGGCTTTTACCTTGAAGAGGAGTTGTTCTCTCCAAGTAAAAAGCTTCTCTTTGTTTTCCGCTATAGTGACTATATCAAACGCCATTTTCAAGTCTGCAATGGTGATCTCATCTCGATGCTTCCTCACTGCCACGCTCTGCTTTGATTCCTAGATTTCTATGCGAAGGTCGTGGGCATTGTACCTCAATTGGTACAATTCTGCAAGGATGAACCTGCTGTAATTGCACCTACGCACTTTGAACTCGTCTTCACAGCTAAACCAATAATCCTCCATGCAAGGTTTATGTGAAGAATGATGGCGAAGGCGAGCTGCCAAGTGACCCCAAGGATCATATGAGCGTCTTTCAATGAGAAACTTAAGATTAAGTCTCGTCATCTCATTGCTCACAGCCTTGGCGTCAGCTGCTGATCTACACCTATATATACCCATTACAAAAGGAAAGTTGTCAGTTGACTTGTGCTTATTGAGTAGAAAGGTATGGACTTCATACAACTGCAGTAAGAACTCGATGAATACTACCTTATCCGATGGATAATGGGGTAACATGGCTGGATGACCTGAGTAACCATATACGGGAATATAGGTAAACGTGGGGAATTGGACGAACCATTCGGCCCAATCTACCATTGCCAATTTGGCTTCTGGTGAAATGCATACATGTAACTCGTGATCAAGGTCCCTCACTGTGTGCATCAAGAACTGGTCATTCATCCGCTTTAAGTGTCGTTCTAATTGTGAAAATTCAAGCTATGAGAAATGTTCATGAACCTTCTGCACGCCCAGAGTCCCAGCAGTATTCAACCCTCTAAACTAGCCTTGAAAGGCTATCAGATATATGAGGTATGAACCAATATAGAATTCGTGGGCTTTGAAGAATCTGGTCATCTAGATGTGGAGAATGTTGTTGATCAAAGCAGGCTAGTCGTAATGTTCTTTGTTGTTGACAAGTTGGGACATGATGTAATACATCCATGGCTGAAACTTGTTTTCTTTTGCTTGACCGGTGACACAGTTGAGTAGAGTGATCATGATTGTGTACTCATCTCTGAATTCTCCACGTCCCACATTCTTTGGCAAGCTGTTTCTTTTCTCTTTAAGCCACCTTTCAGCCATTCTTTTCTGACATTTTTCCTTTGACATGTTGAACGCCCTTTCACAATTCTCCATTGATATGACCAAATTGTTTGCACAAGGTGGAATAGCAAAGCATCTCTCAATATCCTTTGACTTGAGACTGCAAATTGTTTGCCCATCAGTTGACTGGATTTCCCGCGAGGTGGGGTTGTAATGCTTTACACAAGCAATTACAAATTCGATGCTTTGTGCTCACATGGGAAATGAGGCTGCCTCAAGCAACCCGAATTGATCAATATTTTGCATTGTTATGCCATCTACGCCCTTCAACTTGTCCAAATCAACTTCGTGGTGTGCTCAATGTAAATTGGTGTCAACTGTCTTCAAGAAATCATGAAGCAAGACTGATTTGGTCTTGAATTCAACTTGAGAGAACTGCATTACAAAAATCTGGAAGAATGTATGGGCACATGACACTATTTGAACAACTTTTTTTTGCAAAGCCTAAAAATAGATTCGTCGAGGGGCAATTTTTATGAAAATTTACAAGATGTGGGTTTTGTTAGGAATATCTTTTTGAATGGACCTAGAATGTTAGATTTTCGAAAAAGAGACTTTTCCTAGGACATGCAACAACCCCTCAGAAGTAGAAGCTACGGAAGCTATTTTTCCTGGAAAATTTTGGCACATGAGTTTTGTAGGCCCCTGTGAGCTGATCAAACCCAATTTGTCTATTTTCTGAAAAGATGGCTTTTGCAAAAACCCTAAAAATTGGAAGAAGCAGGGCAACTTTTTCGAAGAAAACTGGTATGTGGGTTTTGTGGCCAATCTCGTGCTGAATGAACCAAGAAGGTCAAATCTGCGAGAAAATGGAGTTTTCTCAAGCATGCAAGAAAACCTAAGACAAAAGTAGAAGAATTTGGGGGACAAAGCTGGAAGTTATAAACTGTTGTCTTTGAATAATGACGCCTTGAGATATGAAATCTTGAAAACCGTTCTCCTATGCAACCTAAACCTGGAAATACGAAGAACACTGAAAATGGCCTCTGTTTGATCTTTCAAATGGAGTTATGGGGAAAAATATGTGTTTTCTCTTCAACCTACAAAGAAAAATGAAGAAAAGATGCCTAAATGCTTGATAAATAGCATTTGGAGGTGAAAGCATCAATTACGCCACCAAAACCCTACCTGAGGAGTTATCTCACATGATTGAGGAGTTATCTCGCATGATTGGAAGTTAACTGAAAGAATCTCCACCAATTTTGGGATGCCTAGACATGAGAAAGTCTTCAAAATTTGTAACTAGGAGTTGACTTTGGATGCCACCTTGCCAGTGTCAGGATATTTTTGAAGATTTTCAACTTCTGATTGATAGACAACCTCTGTTTGATCCTTGATTTCGGTTGTCTAATTGATCTTGAGGCCCAGCTGACAAATTCACTGTAAAGTATGATCAAATCTGAGGTGTTCTATGAAGTTGCAAACCCTAAAAACTGGATCTAGTGGCTCAAATTTCTAGGCGCCTTCTTGAGATAAGGTGCTTTTGTTTGCCAGTGAGCCATTTTTCAGATGATTTTGAATTTCTTCAGCTTTGACCTCCCGTGCTTCGATCTATAGCTGTCGATGATCGATGATCCCCGCGAACATGTTGAGATATTGAATGGAAAACCAGTTCAATTCCAAAAAGGATGACTGGTATTGCAAGCCTTGAAAGTTGATTAAGAGGGCTCAAAAGTTTGGGCACCCCTAGCCAGCAAGGGCACTTTTGCTCTTTTGTTCATCAATTTATCCTTCATTTCATGTGCTCATTTAATCAACAAATACTATTGTTTGACATGTTCTTTGAGTTGGCGAATAGATTCATTGCGAAGCTGGGTTGAATCTGGGAAGATCATCTAGAGATAGCTAATCCAAATACTAACTTTTGAATGGTTTTATTCTTGGGCACCCCTGGCCTACAGGGGCACTTTTCCCTTGATTGACTGTCATTTTTTATGACTCTTCCTTTCAGCATCTTCCTCCTCTGCCTTTGTTTGCCAGTGTTTGATGAGTCTGGTGAATTTGCTTGACAATTCGTCGAAAAGATAGCAGAATTTCAAAGAAGACAACTGGTTTAGCAATTCTTAACAATTGCAGTTGGCCTCTTGAATTCATGGGCGCCCCTGGCCAACAGGGGCGCTTTGGGCTCCAAAGTTAGTCATTTCTTGATGATTTTGACCTTCTCGCGCTTTGTGTTCACCGTCTTGCTTGCTTTCATCACTTCACGTGCACATGCATTTGAAAAAGTTGACCAAGGCATTGACTGCAAAGGCATCTTCCTTGTGACAAGGCGTGCATCTTCCAGACTTAGTTTCTTTTTTGCATTTTTCAACTTTTGAAATTCCCCTCCATCGTTGAGCATCTTTTTGAGAATCTTTCGCCATAGAATCTCCTGTGCAATGTCGAAGCTTAGATCTTGATACCTGGCACTGGCCATATGCCATTGTTGACCTCAGAGGTCCTATCTTTTCTCTTGAAAAAGTGAAATAGACCCACCAAAGCAAAACTGACCTTTTTGTGATTTTGAATTGAACAGTGTGATCGTGAAGTGAAATTGACCTATCAAAATCATTTTGAGTCATTTTTGATAAGGTCCTATTTTTAGAGTTTTCCTAAAAACAGGGGCCTGAAACCCTAATTTTCAAAATTTGCAAGTATCCTCTTGACAATAAACCCACAAAAAGCCCATGCTTCTTTTGACCTAAAATTGACTTTTGATGAAAACTTTACAAGATTAGGATCATTTTTACCAAAATGCCTTATTGAAGAATTTTTTTTTATTTTGGGTGCAACAAGTCTTAAGACACTATGAATTGCAACTAGTTTTTCTGCTCATCTCGATGTAAGCCCATGCCTCTTAATTGTGTGGATGAAGCCATAGGTTGACGAATTCCTCTCTGCAACAGAGGAACTAGCAATATGTGAGAGTAAACGAATAGCAAGTTGTTTCAACTCTAGTGTGTCCTTCCCGTGAAATTTCCACCATCCAATGGGGTTTTTTTGTGCAATAGTGGCTCTATCCGTCCTAGCCTCTAGTGTGTTGAATGTAGGTCCTTGAAGATCGGAAAATTGAAGCCACTACTCTCGAAGTATGGTTGCCTCCTCAGTGCTATACATTTTACGAAGGGCTGCCATAAACCCCTCCATTACCTCATCATCCTCAGAAGGAAGTATTTGGCCAGGTCTAGGTGCATACCATTTCGGATTAAGAGTATAGGCAGCCATATGAAGAGTTCCACCTCTTTGAGACAATAGGCCTAATATGCTCCTCATAGAATTGCAATCCAAGATCCTTGTCACGAATTGCTTTCTTCATTTGATGAAGCATGCTATCAAAAATCTCATAAATCTCTCCAAGGCTAGGAGAGTGAGTATCCACATACCTGATTACCCCCACAACAGGTGATATGATAGTGGAAATATATCTACAAGCAGCATTATGACATGAACATTATTAGTACTAAATTAATAATGAAAATAAAATTTCTAAAATAAAATATTAAAAACTAAAAAGTAAATCAAAATATTAAGTACATAAACAATTTTTCTTACTTGATATTGGACCACCAATTATCATTAAGCACCATTTCTCTCACCGCCTTCCCTTCTTTTGTCTTTAATTGAGCCCACTTTTTCCACTCTCAACAAACCACCATGGATTGTAGAGCATCCTACACCTCCAACGTCCTCTCCAACAATATAAAATAGCTAGCATATCTAATCTCAACTAGTTTGACGAATTCTTTCTTTGAATAAGACCGAAATAGTGCAAGTGAAGTGTGATGGTTACATACAAACATTAGTATGTCTCTAGCTTCGGCCACTGCTACCTTCACCCAATCTATTTTTCCAATGTCTTTCAAAGCATGTATGCAACATGGAGTCCAAAAAATATGTCTATAAGCACTCTCAATCATCAAACCAGCTAGCTTGCAAACATGGGCTGAATCTGTCACAACTTGCACAACATTAGAAGATCCAACCTCCTCTATGGCCTCCTTCAAAATGGCAAATTGGAAATCAGCATCCTTACGTTTCCTAGAACAATCAATAGCTCTAAGCAAGTATGAACCAATAGGGTATGTAACAACAATATTACTGAAAGGCCGATGTCAAATATCAGTCCACCCATCCATGAAAATGGAATAGCCAATCCTAATCCATGTTTGTCTCATCTCCTCCATCAACATGTTCACCTTTGAATATTGTTTGTCAAGGAGGGAGGTAAGCAATCTATGTTCTCGAGGGGGAGCATAAAAGGGTCCAATTGCCTGTGCATCTCTCAACATAGCTTTGAATTAAGGTGACCTTGCCAAATGAAAGGGAATAGCATGCGCATAAAAAAATTTGGCCACTGAATCATCAGCTTGCTCACATTTTTGCACATACATTAACCCTATCACTGTATTTTTTTCACTTGCCTTCCTCTTCCCTTTATCACAACTCTCTCCAACAAATACATTGGAATGCTCACGCAAATCAATAGATGCCCATCTCTTACTATGAGTAGTACCAATGATTTTGTCCTCACCCACTCCAACCAATTTTGCCATTAAAACATGTTGCTCCAATGTTATATCTTCACAAAGTCGAACCCCATGTCCACTCTCACCCAATAGATTGGTTCTAACCCTAGTATAGCTCCCTTTGTAATCAGTTTTACAAATATGACAAAGCTAATACCTGCTGCCCCCTAATGTTTTACCCATAGTTAAATAGGTGGCAAATTGAAGCAATGCGTTTTTGGGGTTGAAAGGGCCTTTTGCAAATTTTTGAAGATCAGGTTCAGGGCATTTAAAACAATCTTGTGTACTTCCAATAGAAGTTGTGTTTACATTTTCAGATTGAGAAGAAGGGTTTAATTCTTCAACTTCATTTTCACTGCCCTCATTCATACTTTCATCACTGCTGTTATCCATTTTAAAAGGGTTTTATAATCTCAAAATTGTAACAAAAATATAATACATTTAAAAAAAATTAAAATAGAAACTTCAAGTTTTCAAAATAACTAAAAATAAAAAAACTAAAAATAAAACAGTGAAAAAATAGGATAGCAATTTGAACCAACATACCTGTGCAAAGTTGAAGCAGCAGCAAAATGCCAAAAACAGTGAAGTCAAACGTCCTTTCCAAATAGCATCAATTTTTCAGTTTATCACTTATCAATTTAGTCGGCCATTTTGAAATTTTCTTCTCCTCTGTGTAACCCGCGTGGCTCTCTTCTTCAACTGCGTCGGCTATTTTTTCACCTAGTCAGCTCTTCTCTACCATCAGCTCTTCTCTACCCTACCCGCGTTGAACATTTGAGAATGGCAAATATTAATGCAAAGTAACTTAGTAAAACAAATGTTACAATGTATAAAAGTCTCATTTAGGTTGAACGTATAAATTTTTAGTCGATGCCATATGTTTAATGTTTCACCAGGAAAACATTTCGAATGGGGATCAAATAGTTTGTTTAAAAATTAAATGTTTTAAATTTTACCATTCACAAAAATCGCAATATTTGTTTTGGCGATTAAAACAACTAGGCAATATTTTATTTAAACATCAAGCATTCACAAATATAAAAAATCAAAGCAATTTTTATTTAATTTAACAAAAATCAAAGCATTTTTAACTTTGACACCGCGGGGGACGTCTAGGTGTTTCCGATACAGTTGGGGGACGCCTAGTCATCCCCTGGCCGTTTCGGGGATGGCTAGGCATCCTCTTTCATTTTGCAGTCATTTCCTTTCTTGGGGAAGTGTTTCCTGTTGTTTCCCAATTTTCGAAAATTAGAGGGGACACTTGGGGGACGTCCTCCCGTCCCCAAAAGGCCACAGGGGACGGGGACGTAGGGTTTAGGGGGGAACGTGTCCCCATGTAACACAGTCAAGAACCAATGTACAAAATTATTGATTTTAATAGCAAGTGGCATCAAAACTCTTCATTGCCAACTATGGAGGCAATTTTGAAATTGTTGAGCTAGTTATAAAACTACTAATCTCCAAAATGTGACAATTCATCACGATGGCAAAAACAAGAATGTCAAGAAAACAGTATGAAATATCCCACCCCTGATAGAATATTTACCTTTCAGATTTTGCCTGTCTTTGCTTATTGTTTGTATTGCTGATTGATTTGTTTGTGGTTTGGCAATCTTTTTGAATACTTTTAAATAGAAATAAAGTGCAGAAAACTATAGAGCTTTCAGCAAATGCATAATCAGAAATTTCACATTTTTCAATACCACAACTAGCTGAAAATTTCCAGAATTTTATTACAATCAAAATATTGAGATTTTCTCGATTATAACAACCCAGTTCATAAAATACCATCTAATATCTAAATCCAACATACCCAAAAAAATGTTTGCCACTTTGTCAAGGTGTTGTAATAGAAACCTGCAAACTAGAAGCTTGCAAACATGGATGCCTTCCTCCAAACCCTCAAAATAAGACCTCCAAAATTAAATGCAAATGCTCTCATAATTCTAGACGCCAAGAATGATGAAGTTTGTGGCTTAAGAACTTAGGCGTTTCACTCCATAAAACCCCACATGGCTCTTATGAGGATTTACAGCTAGCAAGAAATGGTACGGCCAGCTAAGTATGGTACGACCTACTTAAATAAATCCTCACGTGCTTGCTAAAGACAATGATCAGCAAAGAGAATAACCTCTGAGAATCTTGAAATATCTATCTCTTGTAAGCACAATTGCAACCTCTAAATGAAGCAGCCTGAAAGAGCAATCTTTTGGTGGTATTGCTATATTCTGATTTGAAACAAAAAACCTCTAAGAATCTTGAAATATCTATCTCCTATAAGCACAATTGCAGCCTCTAAATGAAGCCACCTGAAAGAGCAATTTTTTGGTGGTATTGCACACCTATAGATCACTAAACTTAGGAAATTTTACATTCTCCAAGATTGGTTTGCAGCAAGAAACCCTTGTTTCTCCTCCACATAGAAAGCTCTTGAAATTTGCACAAGTATGAATGAATGAATGAAATGAATTCCAAAATACCCTTTTATAATTCGCCTCAAATTCACTTTTAAATTTCATTTCATTCAATTTACTATTAATTTCTTTTAATTTGATACACAACTTCATAATGTAAAGTATACTTTAAAAATCACTCATATCTCCCTTTTTAAAATGATACATTAACTCATATTATAAAGTATACTTTTGGAATCATTTAAATCCCTTTTTAATAAAGTCCTTATGTCTCTCTTTTAATATAATAAATTAATAAAGCATCATTAGATAGATCACTTTATTGATTTCCATTTAACCCTTATATCACCTTTAATAATAAAGTCCCCTTTAAATAATCACTTTATTAAAATATTATAAAGTGACTTAAGAATTAATCACTTTACTTTATTAAATTAAAATATTAAAGTTAACACTTTAATATTTCATCTTTCATGCTAAGACCATCATCCGATCACTCCAACTAGAAATTGATGCAGCAACTAAACCCAAGGTGATGTCTGAACAAAGCAAGCCAACTGTCAGTCTACTAAAAAGTAGGAGATTGGCTCCAAGCTCCTGAAATGCCACACAGACTTCCCAAAAGGTCACAAGCCCCCTGAAAAAGCTCCCTATCCACCGTGTTAGCCTACGGGAACCCAACTAATAGGCTAATCACCACGACTGACCACCGCCTAGGAAAAGGGGACATTACACAGTAAATTTAACATTTAATCTTTTGAATTTCACTCTAAAGACTTCTTAAGCATAGAAAGGATCCTCCAACACCTATTTAAGACATGTATTTAATGGATTAGATAATTTGGAAGCACCATTAACTAGAAGGTCTAATCTTTCTTTTGTATAGAATGGGATATCTTACATTTTCTATGAATATTATTGAAAAAATAGTTGCTTAAAAGTTGAAACAATGGTGAGGATTTTTTAACCAACTTGGCAAACATGGGCTTGACTAATCCACTAATGGGATGGAAGGGTACATTAATTTTCATATTTTTCATATTTGTTTCCTGATAAGCAAGGGATTACATAGATGACTGATTGTGTTCAACATTTGTTACTTATTCTCTTCATGTCTATGCTATCTGAATTTTTTTTTTTTCTTTACTTGAATATTAAGGAAATTTAATCCGCTACAAAGGTAGCAATGGCTTATCCAAAACACTTCAATGTAAGTTTTTTAGATGTCTATAGGGTTTGTTGTTGTTTATGTAACCAACTCTGTGAATGGTTATATTGCAAGGACACACACAAGCCAAATGACCATGTTCATGATAGTTGTGGCACCAAAAATAGGTAATTTCATAATCAGCTGGCTACTTGATTAAACAATCACTACATCGAGAATAACTCTTCCTTGTAGAGGATTGTCTAGACCTATATTGATACATATACAAGCATAGTTAAAGATGCCAAGATTGAGTGTCATCCCTAATACACTCTTATTGATGCCTTGATTTTCCTAAGAGAGTTTTCATGCCAGTATTCACAAGGAAAAAGATGAAGGTTGACCTAAACCAATATGATACTTAGTAGATCTTATGTAGCCTTGAAAATCGAAGTCCAATATTTTATAGAGGACTCATTTGTTCAAGAACTACAAGCCTCAAAAGAATTTCAACCTTATTCTTGTTAGGAAGAGAGGATGGTGAAGAAATAGTCCTATGGCATCAAAAGGTATCAATTGTTCCATATGGACTTTTGTTTGCCATAATCCAAGGTTTTCAAGGTTTTGTGAACTAGGAAGACACCCATAAATCTACAAATAAGGCTTTTTTTCACAATTGAGTTTTTTGTTAGGGAACACTAATTTCATTGGACTAGACTATACGTATGCTAGATTTTTAGTTTTTCCCTTTAAAGACAACACAAAACAAAATAGGCATAAGGTGAACCATTGTAATGTTCCCTTCTCAGTTGTGATCGATTCAGTTGACCGTTGGCCTATCCCGGAGACCCGTAGGCTACTCGAAGGGTGAAATTAGGGTTTCCTGTTTTTGAGGAGGTGGTTGCTTGAAGTTTGGAAATTGGATTGCAGATTCTTTCTGGGTTTTCAAAAAGCTCCGCAGTGGTATAGTCTGTTTGGTATTCCGAGCAACTTCATGAATGTACTATTTTTAGTAAATTCTATTCCTGGCAGTGACCTTGTGGATTCCAGTGCTGTTGGCTCTCGTCTTCAACCAGTTCAATTGGTAATTGGATTTTTGGCCCTTGGATGCTTTTTCTGGAGAGATAAGTTATTTTCATGTTATAATGTTATATTTTAATATTATAACCCCCTTGGCCTAGCATTGTAACTTCATGTTGTTTTAAAAAAGGGGACTTTATGGGTAAATGCTTCATGTGGAGATAACTTATATTTTTTAAGGCCAAATTAAGCGTTAGAGAAGTGGGACGCCTACTTGAGGAAAGAGATTAATTTTTATAAAGTAAAATATTGCCTTGAGAAATGGATGCCACCTTTGGAGGGAAATAAATTGAATTGAAATTTGAAATTACGGCGCCCTTCTTGAAGCTTCTAGAAGATTCTCTTCAAGTCTATAAATGTTGGCTTCTTCTCTTCATTTGGACATCTCATATTTTCAGTAAAGTTATGCTGCCGAAATGGTGACAGATTGCTTCGAGGAAAGCACACCTCCTAGCGTGGCTCATCTTCTTGCTTGAAAGATAGCAACTACTTAAGAGGTAGATTGTATTGAGTTTGTTTTCAGCATTGCATTTGAATTCCTAGCACACTAGTTCAGTTTCCTTGCATTTAGTCATGTTTTTGGAGTTGCTGAATATCACAGCTAATTGTAAGAATTGCTCATATCTCTTGAAATAAAAATATTATCATTCTGGGTGTTCTTCCTTTGTGTTTTCCAGCTTGGGGCGACCCTTCTTGGGAGTTTCCAGATTTTTTAGAGGTGTCTAGAATTTTATATTAAAAAATCACCCCTCTCCTTGGCCGTACCATTCTGGGCTGTCTTGAAAAGTGTTCACAAAAATAATATTGCATTTTGTTGGTCGATTCTCAGTCTAGGTCTCATTGTCATCATCCTAGCATTCGTTTGCATCAAGTCTCATGTCATTCTGGCAAGTATTGAGTGAGTTGTGAGTATTTTGGTGGATTCTAGAGTTGCTGATTGCTTCATTTCAGTTGCTGGTCTGTTATATCAGTCATATATAAATGCAGATTTGTGAGGAGTCTAAGTTAGAGAGGTTTGTTAAACATTGAGGATGTCTTATATATTATTGCAGCATTGAAGAACTTGAATTACTGGGCTTTGGCAAGCATTCTAACATACTGTAAGCTGATTAGTAGTACTATCAGCAATTCTCCTCTCTATCTTTCATTTACTTTATTATACTTCCCGCTGCATAAGTGGAAGAGGCTGGCTTGCCGCCTATTTACTTTCAGTTAGTAGTTGTAGGGACTCTCTGACCATATGCTCGCCATCACTCGGCGCCATCCTTGTTTAGGGTTACTTCAGCTCATCTTGCATCTAGATCCTCTGACCATATGCTCGTCTGTCCTAGAGGCATTCTTGGTTAGAGATCCCTTTCAGTTTGCATCTGCATTAGATCCTCTGACCACATGCTCACACCTTGCCCACATCGAGATCCTGGTGTACATTCTTGGTTAGAGTTGCTTACGCAACGTTTTGGTTTTGGAGCTAACCTTAACGGGTGCGTCTTGATTGTAATTGCATTTGAAAAAAAAAAAAAAAATTAGTCTGGTTCATTACAAACATTGATTCAAATTACATGGAGAAGTTCCTTATAACAAAAACTAAACCCTAAAAAATCTAAACAAATGGCTTCTAGTATGCAAGAAAATCAAATAAAAAACATACTAAAGTTCTTATGTTAAAAATAAATCACTTAATCCAAGCAAGCCTTAAATACAATTTTTTTAAAATAACTTATCTAAAACAACAAATCTTGAAATGAGATTACTCTAAATTAATTTTCTAGAAGATTATCTCATAATAGCAATCCTCTAATAATAACATTGGTTAAAAATAGCCAGCCTAATAGTTGGCTCCTCTCATTGGTTTTGATGCAGTACCTTTGTTCTAATCATGGTCCATCCTTTAAAGAACTTCAAACCCTAATGATTCAGCCTTTGCTCAATGTCAGAACCCCGGTGGTTCTCAAATTGAAACCCTGATGGATTTTTGTTTGTGTTTTGCAAATTTTCGATTTTTTTGTGTTTTTGAGGTTTTCACAGGCAAAATGAAAAATTGCGATTTCTTCTAGAAATACTTAATAAATTCATAAAAAAATCCATGATCACTGAATAAGCTAAAAACTTGATCACATAAGATAGGCGTTTCAATGTATTGCACTTCCAGATGATTTACAATACAAGAATCTGAACAAAACATGAGATACAATAAACTTTATTGGGGAAAAACCTGATTTCTGTAATGGCGGCTGAGCAGCAATAAATACATGATGAGATGGTACGGCCCAATGTAACAGATGCACCTCCAGCTAAGAAATCAATACCAAACCCTCAGTAGACCAAACGCCTTAGATCCACTCGCCAGAACCAAAGGAATGAAGGCGTTTCTCAGAGGAAAGAAAAAGTACGGCCTTGCTGGTACGGCCTGTACAGCAGCATTAAATGATGAAAAAAAGTACGGCTTAATAAAATAAAGGGTCTCTGTTCTCAGAAGAACGTTGCAATCTTCCAGGTAATCAAGGTGCTCTGAAACCCTCTGCTCCAGAGTGAATAACAATAAGTGACTTCCTGAAAGAGAGAGGTACGGCTGTTGAAGGTACAGAAATGTACGGCCCTGCTGTAGCAGCAAATAGAATATAGTACGGCCAGATGAAAGTTGCCAGATCTCTGCTAAATAAACCTCTGATAGGTCGCCTTAATTATCTGATGAAGTTCTCTGAATTACTCTGTCTGAAATCTCTCGATATGCCCAACTGCAACTTCTGAATGAAGTCACCAAGTGCAAGCTTCAGCTGGTATTGCACAGCCTCAGTCTGCCTAATCTCTGAAGAGTTTTCGTTCTTCAGAAACGATCGTCTGCCAGAAACCCTAAGGTTTGCAAACTTCAATGCTCAGAGCAAAAGACAAATTAGAATAATATTTTCATAATGGTTCGATTTGCCTTGAGTGAAAAATATATACTCCTTTTTGAAAAGTTCGACCCAAGCTCTTTTAATTAATCAATTAAATAAAATTGATTTATTTCACCTCAATACTTAGGAGAAATATTTTAATAATTAAATGGCGCCTCATTTTAAATGAATAATAAATATTCATTAAATCAACATTTAATACTTTATTATAAAGTATAATAAATACTTTATAACTGGCCAATTTAATTAAATATTTAAATATTTCAATAAAGTGACTTTAATATAAAGTCAAATTATTAAATATTTAATAAATCATTAATTACTCCGTATTTCTCCATCTGATCATCAAACTGCCGAACTGGGTCGATTCTGAGCCGAAAAGTTGAACCAGGTGCCCTGAAATAGCAGCTTCACGCCTACCTAACTAAAATAGAAGAAAGTTCCTGAAAAAGCTCTCTGGAGAGATTCTGGCGAAGGCCCAACCTGACAAAGGAGCTACCAAACAAACAGCGCCACCGATGATCTCTGCACACCCCGTACCACGATCGAAATTATATTAACTCCTCGACAAACAGTGCAGCTAAAACGGGGACATGACAGTCCGCCCTCCCTGAAATTGCTTGTCCTCAAGCAATCTCTGCAAATACAGCTGCACTGCACCACCTGGATCCCATGGATAGTACCGGACAATGTTCCTGCTGGCCACAACGGACTCCTGTAACTCCCACAACTGATCAGCAAGAAAAGAGTACCATTCCCCATTAACCTCAGTGCGGTCCGACATAGGATCAAGAAGCTCAGAAGGAGGCAAGTCAAACAACAAGCAACACTTACCCCCTAAAACTGCACGAGATATACTATCATCCAACATATCAAGCACGTGCATGCTAGAACTGTGCACCTGAAACAAAGTGTGTACCTGCGGATCAATCACGAAGCCATATGCACTCTGCACCATATACACACTGTGATACTCCTCCGTGAGCTGAGTCTGAAACCCTAGTGCACTAGTAGGATCCCAAACGCTATCATCACTCTGCTCAAGGCCAGGATCAGGTGAGTTACCCATATCAAACTCAAAGAGCGGATTGTCGTATGTAGAGATAACATCTGTCTCAAACAATGGATTGGTCACAAACGGAACCAAACCACTAGGATGATCCCAAACGACTGCCTCAGAACCCCTGGGGTACTGAGCATTACCATGCCTGGTCTGCACAAAATCCCCTCTACCTTCTCGCTCTTCCCACTAACGAGAGAGATAGAACGAAGGCTGCCATCTGTAATACCCCTCAACACATATTTCTTGCCCTGGACCTCAAATCTCATCTCCATTTTAGGTAAGTTGAGGGTGAACACACTGATATCCTGCAGCCATCTCATACCCAACACTAAATCCATCCCTCCTAAGTTGACAACATAAAAATCTGCCTGCAACTCATAATCATTCAGCATGAGAGTGAGATTACAAATCCGTCGAGTGCAAGTGAGTGTATATCCATCTGCCACCCGAACTCTGAATCCAGCGAAATCCTCTGTCTGGAGTCTACATCTGTTGACGAAGCTCTCGTCAATGAAATTGTGTGTGGCTCCAGTGTCGAGCATGGCAATACATCGCTGTCCTTCCACTAATCCCCTAAACCTGAATGAGTCATCCCGTACACTAGCAGATAATACCAACGGGGATAAGTTGGCATCGGGCCCAAACTCCGTAGAAGCATTCCCTGCCTCTGCATGTTCTGAAACAACCTGCTGGTCTGAATCATCAGACTCGTCATCATCATAGTAAACCCACATGGCGCGGTTGGCTCTGCCTTTCGGTCTCAAAGGACAATCGTGCTCTTTGCTGTAGGGTGCTTTGCACCAATAACAAAGTTGTTTCTTTCTGCACTCCTCCCGAGTTGCATCATCAATTCTCGCAACTGGTTTCCTTTTAGGCTCTGCAACTGGTGTATGACTCTCCTCAATAGGCAAGTTATTTGTTTTAGGCGGAAATTGTTTCTTCGGAGCAGCAAGCTCCATACTCCTTGCCTTCCGCATGGCCTCCTGAAGTGTGGGAGGGTCAAAAGCCTTAACCCAACCTCTCATGGGTTCTGTCAAACCCTCAACAAATAGAATAATAAGTCTCCTCTCCGAAATCCCTGTCACCATGACGGCCACCCTCTGAAACTCGCCTATGTATGCATCCAAGCTGCCTGTCTGTCTGAGCTGAGCCAACTCTCTAAAATACAATTCCGGATCCTTCTTATCAAACCTCTCTATCAGTCTACTGGTGAACTCCTGATAGGTATTAACCGCATGATGGCCTAACGTGTACATGCCATGGTGCCACCAATCGTGTGCTACTCCGTCCAGATGTAAAGTGGCAAATTTAATTGCCTCATCCTCCTGCATAGGCCTAAGTGACAAGTAATTGTCCAATTTCTGGACCCAAGACCTAGCTGATGTCTTCTCTGACCCATCAAAATATGGCAGCGTAATCTTGCTCACTGCATACTGCAAGTCTCTATTCACCTGTGGCTGCTGCTGCTGATCTGTGGGGGTCTACGATCAAACCTACCTCCTCCTCGGGTTTATAGACATCTATAAACTCATGAAATGTAAGTGCCTGTCGGATCTCACGCTTAAAGACATGTACTTCGCCATGAAATCTCGTCAAGTCCGCCACTGACATGCCATTCTGAGGCTGAAACTCCTGATGCTGTACCTGATGCTCTGCTCCTGGAGTCTGAGGTGGAGTCTCTCTAGGTAAGAAAGTAGGCTGGCCTGGCCTACGCTCCTGGTAGATCGGTGACGGCTGTCTAGGTACGGATGCCAATGGCTGATCCACTGGTGCAGTCCCGCTCGTCTGTCCAATCTGAATGTAGTGTGGCTGTGTGGGCGTACACTGTCTAATGGTACCCATCAGCTGAGACATCATATCCATCATATTGTCGTGTCTTCGTCTAAACTCCTCCTCGGTGATATCACCCTCTGCATGTGCCTTCCCTGGATCTCT
Organism: Sequoia sempervirens; assembly: GCA_007258455.2. Lineage (NCBI taxonomy): Eukaryota > Viridiplantae > Streptophyta > Pinopsida > Cupressales > Cupressaceae > Sequoia > Sequoia sempervirens. Next base: position 39,529 of record VDFB02365077.1, read on the forward strand.
TCGTGCCTCTGTAGGAATCTCACGATCTGCCATTAGGGTTGCAACACTGTTTTCACTACTGTTAGAACTGGATCTGTGAATCCCAAGTACCCCTGACACTGTCTGACCCTCGGGGATAGGTGGACCTGTCCAATCCTCGTCTTTGCCTGTTCCTACGCCTCTCATATACTGAATAGGATCTCGGCTCATGAAAAGGCAAGCAAAAAGCACTCTGAATACTGAAAAGCACTGAAAAAGCACTGAAAAAGCACAGGATGGCAGGAGATCTGTGCTCTGATACCACTGTCAGAACCCCGGTGGTTCTCAAATTGAAACCCTGATGGATTTTTGTTTGTGTTTTGCAAATTTTCGATTTTTTTGTGTTTTTGAGGTTTTCACAGGCAAAATGAAAAATTGCGATTTCTTCTAGAAATACTTAATAAATTCATAAAAAAATCCATGATCACTGAATAAGCTAAAAACTTGATCACATAAGATAGGCGTTTCAATGTATTGCACTTCCAGATGATTTACAATACAAGAATCTGAACAAAACATGAGATACAATAAACTTTATTGGGGAAAAACCTGATTTCTGTAATGGCGGCTGAGCAGCAGTAAATACATGATGAGATGGTACGGCCCAATGTAACAGATGCACCTCCAGCTAAGAAATCAATACCAAACCCTCAGTAGACCAAACGCCTTAGATCCACTCGCCAGAACCAAAGGAATGAAGGCGTTTCTCAGAGGAAAGAAAAGTACGGCCTTTGCTGCACGGCCCGTATTGTTATTGTCGCATGAAAAGTACGCTGAATAAAATAAAGGCCCTCGCTCTTTAATTTTGCAATCTTCCGTAATCATGGTACTGGAACCTTCCGCAGCGAATGCTTAGTTGTTCTCACAGAGTTAAGCAAATAGAATAATAGTAATGCACTGCATGAAAGTTGCCAGATCTCTGCTAAATAAACCTCTGATAGGTCGCCTTAATTATCTGATGAAGTTCTCTGAATTACTCTGTCTGAAATCTCTCGATATGCCCAACTGCAACTTCTGAATGAAGTCACCAAGTGCAAGCTTCAGCTGGTATTGCACAGCCTCAGTCTGCCTAATCTCTAAAGAGTTTTCGTTCTTCAGAAACGATCGTCTGCCAGAAACCCTAAGGTTTGCAAACTTCAATGCTCAGAGCAAAAGACAAATTAGAATAATATTTTCATAATGGTTCGATTTGCCTTGAGTGAAAAATATATACTCCTTTTTGAAAAGTTCGACCCAAGCTCTTTTAATTAATCAATTAAATAAAATTGATTTATTTCACCTCAATACTTAGGAGAAATATTTTAATAATTAAATGGCGCCTCATTTAAATGAATAATAAATATTCATTAAATCAACATTTAATACTTTATTATAAAGTATAATAAATACTTTATAACTGGCCAATTTAATTAAATATTTAAATATTTCAATAAAGTGACTTTAATATAAAGTCAAATTATTAAATATTTAATAAATCATTAATTACTCCGTATTTCTCCATCTGATCATCAAACTGCCGAACTGGGTCGATTCTGAGCCGAATGGTTGAACCAGGTGCCCTGCCCGAAATAGCAACTTCCGCCTGACCTAACTTTCTAAAAATAGAAAGTTCCCTAAAAAACTCTCTGGAAGATTCTGCGAAGGCCCAACCTGACACAACAGCAAACTGGAGCTACCAAACACTGGATAACTGCCACCGATGATCCTCTGCACACCCTGTCAGCCTACGAGGATCGAAATTATAGGCTAACTCCTCGACAAGCAGTGTCAGCTAAAACGGGGACATGACACTCAATGACAACCTTCATTGAATTTCCTTTTGAAAATCAAAGTAACAAACTTGAGGCAACTTTGATGAAGAGTGAAGAAAATGATAAAACTCCCAAAGTTTTATCAAACTCCTATATTGTGACTTTGTGACGACTAAAACACACTCAAAACTGTAATGTCCCCTTCTCAGCACTAGTCTTTTTTAGGACCATTAGCCTATTTCGGAAGCCTGTAGGCTAGTCAAAGGTTGAATTAGGGTTTCCTATTTTCTAGGAGGTATCTTTTAAAGTTTTTAGGGAATGGTTGCAAGAGTTTTCCAGTATGTTTTCTAGGTCTTTCTGGGTTTTCATAGAGCTTTAGTGGGGTGTCACATGCATTTTCATCAATGACTATTTATGGACTTACTATTTTTAGTAAGTTATAATGGCTACACGGAATGTCCTCAAATGGTGTTTGGAGTCACTTACTTATTTTTAGCAGTATGCTATTTATAGTAAGTGTTATTTCTAGTAGTGTGGCTCGGCAGCAATTCAGCACTAACTATTTCTGGCAGTTCAATTTCGGCAATGGCTTCTCTAGTGCTCTTGGAGTTCAATAAATGAAAGGTACTAACTTAAGTTAAGTTATATTTTAATGTTGCTTTTTGGACCCCACATCTAGGCAACATAACTTAAGTTGTTTTAAAAAGGGGGACTCATGACTTGAACACCCTTTTGCAGACTTTGTAAAATTTAAATGATTTCTATGCCAAGGTTAAAGTGGATGCCATAGTTGACAAGATAAAGAGTTCTTAATAAATAATATAATATTCCTGATTTGGGCATTCCTTTTTGGAGGGAAGGGAGTTTTGAATTTCTTGGTTTGGACCTTATAAATATGCCTCTCATCCTCTCATTTGGACTATCCAATTTATCATAATGAAGCGTTGCCAAAATCATTTCAGACACTTGCTTCAAGGCTGATACACCTCCTAGTTCTTTTTCATTTTCAAGTTTGCAAGATAACTCCTAGTTGAACAGTTGGTGCTTCTTCATTCAGAGGTTGCAGATTGAGCTTCATTGGTGATGGCTTCTTTCATGGTTTCAGTTTGTGTGGGTTTTGATGTTTTCTGATATTTTGGTGAGAGTGTGAGTTAGTTTTGGACTTGGAGATCTTTCTAGAGTGTTTTTGTCGGTTTTATGTTTCTAGATTATCTTTGGCTGATTCATGTTATTGCTCACTCTGGCTGGATAAGATGGGATCTTTTGTGGGTATTAGCTTAACAATTTTCTCATGCTAGGGTGCCCATTCTTGCCAAGTTTGGTGATTTTAAATAGAGAAACTGATTTTTAAGAGCAAGTCACCCTCCTTGGGGCTGTACACCTTGGCTAGGAGTGCATTAGGAAGTGTGCTTGAGTTTCTGAGCCGATTCCGGGGTGTTTGGTTGCTAGGACTTGGACGCCTAGATCTTTGGCATCATTTGCAACATGTTTAAGGTGATTTAGAGGTGTGGTTGGAGAGATAAGTGCATTTGAAGGGATGCTGGTTGGTGTTTGTGCACGTTGTTCTTTCATATTAGTTTGTTGCTACTTCATATCAGACCTAGTATTTCATTGTTTTATCATACTTTCATGATGCCATGTCATTTGTAATGTCATAGAGATGGATATCTAACACTTGGGCTTCAAATTGTTCGATTCTCTCATGAAATACTGTACCTAACGTCATATTGTAACGCTAATATAGTAGTACTAATCTCTTTCAAGTATTTTGTATTACACTCCCACTGAATAAGTGGTCAATTTATTGCTTTACTTTTTGTTGCCCGCTGAAAAGTGGAAGTGGCTAGTTACGCCACCAGGTTATTTTCTTTACTTTACTTTCCTATAGCCCATTGAAAAGGGCAAGTGGTGGGCTTTGCCGCCAAGTATTTACATTTTCTCTATTGGCTGGCTTGCCACCCATTGCTCTTGTACTTCCAGTATAATTCATATTGTAATCGGATCCCCTTACACCATATGCTCTCACCTTGCCCACACTGGAATCTGGGTAATCAAAAAGTGAAGGGTTACTTTCAGTTGCTTGTCTTTACATTGGCATAACGCTAACGGGTGAAGTTTGTGTGAAAAAATTGGGAAAAAACTAAGGGGGTATATTTTAGTGGTATCAGAGTTGGTCATCCTGCCAGCCTGTGCTTTTAGTGCTTATAGTTGACAGAAGTTCTCTATGAGTGATAGAGAAGCCAAATATTACAACAGAGAGCAGAAGAGACAACAGTTTCAAACCCCGTTAGTGCCCATTGAGGCTACATTTTTAGAGGTTCTCAAAAACCGGGATATAGCAGTTGAGAACATGGCAGATAAGGAGAATGGTCCAGCCCATGAGGAAAATGCAGAAGCTAGAACTGAGAGGAAGTTTGATACCATGTTGGATATTATGTCCCAATTGCTTGCCATGATAAACCAAAATGCAACTCCTATGCAACAGAACCAAGATACTGAAACTAGTGCCTCTAATGTGAATGCAAATGGGAGGCCTATTGGCCAACATGTTACTGTGATGAGAGGATTAGCCCCTAGACCTCTTCTACCTACCTTTACTCAAAGGGAGGAACCACCTGCTGAACCAGAAGTACCAATGCTTGATGAAGTAAGGAGTAGCTACATGGAATATGCTTCCCTTCCTGCAAATATCCATGAGATTCTATCTTTGGATCAATACATGAACTAAAAGAAGAGGAGGGGAGACAAAAGGATTGAGAATCACGCTCCTCTGCCACCAAGGGATTTCCAACAAGCTCTTGGGAAGATCACCTTGGCCCATTTCAATGGAAGTGATAAGCGTTCGGCAAGATCATGGGTCCAAAAGCTCAACAACTACCTCTCATTAAGACCAATGCCAGAACAAGATGCCATCAAGTTTGCTACTTTGCATTTGGATGGGGCTGCCCTGAGTGGTGATATCACGGTTTGGTCACTTGGCCATAACCTTATTATTACTTATGAAGAGTTTACCAACAAACTCATTGAGAGGTTTGACACCAAGGATCCTGAGGTGAGATTTTGTGAGGTTGCATAGTTGAAGCAACATGACTCACTTGACACATACATTTCGGAATTCCAAAGGCTTTCCATGATAATGCCCAACATCATCGAAAGGAGGCTTCTAGTCAGATTTTCATAGGGACTAATGGAACCGTTGAAGGAGTGGGTGAAGACTTTCGATCCACCAACATTAGATGAAGCAATCAAAAAATCTAGAAGTATGGAGTTGGCTGCCCCAAGGCCAAAATTTCAGTCCAAGCCTTTTGTTCACAAGAAGGATAAGAAGCATTTTTCAAATCAGACCAAAAAGTTTCCTTCTCGGATGGATGATGACCTCCGCAATGAGCTCCGAAGGAAGAAACTATGCTACACTTGCAAGGAACCGTGGGCCCCGGATCACAAGTGCTTCGAAAGAGGCAAATCTCATCACATGGAGGTGTATTCTACTGACAGATCAAAATCTGACATATCAGAACAGCAATCTGATTTTTCGGAAAGAGAAGAGCAAGAGGCTCCGGAAGAATTGGGAAAGGACCACGAAAGTGGTGGTGCATTTGCCCAAATTTCTAGTTTTCAAAAGAATGAGTCTTTCAAAGTTCGTGAAGTGCTTGGAGGGGAGCGAATCGTTGCTCTAATGTATACTGGACCAACACATAATTTCATTGACGAAGGGATAGTTGTAAAGAGAGGCCTCAAGACAAAAGAGTTTGACGGTTTCAAGGTAATGGTGGTCGATGGCTTTACTATCTCTTGCGATCATAAGATCTCCAATATGTCTATTTAGTTGGGTAATTATGAAGTCAAGGATGACTTCTATGTTGTGAGCATTAGAGATACTAATGCAGTGCTTGGCATTCAGTGGCTGCCATCTCTTGGAGAGATCACTTTGAATCTACAAACCATGGAATGAAGTTCACATCAGATGGGAAGAAGGTGGTGTTGAGAGGGATGTCAAATGGAGGCCCTCGTATTGTGTCTTTCAAGAGGATGGAAAACCTGATTCGTCATGATCAAGTAGAGTGGGCAACACACTATTTGATCGTGCCATCCAATGCTACAAAGGATAAGAGACACTACCACCCTGATGTTCAGTCCTTGATCACAAAACGAAGGTATTTGTCAATATACCTCATGAGGGACCTTCTGAAAGGGGGATTGAGCATGTCATTGAGCTCGAAGAAGGGGACAAACCACTCATAACAACTACATACCGGTATCCAAAGAGGCAAAAAGATGAGATAGAAAAGGCCATCAAAGAACTCTTGGGCATGGGTCACATTTTCCCAAGCAAGAGTCCCTTTGCTTCTGTAGTGATTTTGGTTAGGAAGAAGGATGGCATTATGCGCACATGCATAGACTATCGAGCCATAAATCAAAAGACAATCAAAAACCAGTATCCCATTCCTAGGATTGATGAGCTAATTGATGAGCTATATGGAGTTGTCTACTTCTCTAAGATAGATCTTTGATCAGGCTACCATCAGATCAAAATGAGAGAAGCAAATATTGAGAAGACTGCCTTCAAATGCCACTTTGGACATTTTGAGTTTCTAGTCATGCCCTTTGGGTTGACTAATGCACCTGCGACCTTCCAATCTTGTATGAACACGATATTCTAGAAACAGTTGAGGAAGATTGTGCTTATCTTCTTTCATGACATCCTCATCTATAGTAAGTCGTGAGAAGAGCATCTCAAGCACTTGAAGGAAGTGTGTAGCATCATGGAATCAGAATCATTATTTGCTAAGGAATCCAAATGTGAATTTGGAATGACCACGCTTCTCTATCTTGGGCACATGATCAGCTCTAAGGGAGTTAGTGTTGATCAGGAGAAGATTAAGGCTATCTTGGATTGTCCTCCAAAGAATTTCTCTCAATTGAAGGGTTTTTTGGGACTTTGTGGTTTTTACAAGAGGTTTGTGAAGGGATATTCTCGGACGGTTGCCCCTCTTACAGATCTCACCAAAAAGGTAGCATTTGCATGGTCTAAAAAAGCACAAGTGGTCTTTGATACATTCAAACAACTCACGAGTCCATGTCTCATTTTGGCCATACCCGACTTCTCTGTTGGCGTAACAACTAGCACCTCTGGAGTAAGAGTTGGTACGGACAGCTATGCACACTACGCAATGAGTGCTCTTCAAATTAGGAGGGGAAGCTCCCTCGTTGTGCTTGACAAAAGTACTTGCAAAGGAAATAAACAAAACTATATCCTGTCTTTTTGTTTCAGCTGTAGAGGTACAAGGCTTTCTCGAAAACTATATACGTTGCAGCTGAGTATTTTCTGGTTTTGCAGACTACTAACTACAACTAAACTTAATTACTTAAATTCTATCCAGTTTCCTCAAGAAAAATAGAGCATGAGGAAACGGAGCAAGGTTTTGACTATCAGACGATAAAGGAGTGTAGATTCTCAACTTGAAAGCAAGGTGGCGCATCTATCAGCTCAATCTAAACACGTTTATTGGTAACAACAACACACTATAAGCAAACTGAATACCTGATTCTCAACTTGAAGGCAACACTATCAGCTCAACTGGCCAAGTTTATTATTCTACAACAACACATCGGCAATCGCTGCCAGTATTCTCTACTTGAAGGCAAGGTGGCACAACTATCATCTCAACCGAACGCTTATTGAATACGTTAGATTTACTCCACCGGGCGGAAAGAATTCACCATTATAATTACGAACCCTATGGCATAACAATTCACTATAAATAAAAGTAAAACGATGAAATCAAAAGATAATACAAAGAGCAATATTGAGGGCAAGGTAGGCACAGCATATATTTCTCTCTCGTGCAAAAGTTATGTACAAATGAGCAAAGCTCTTATTTATAGACATCGAAAGGTGTAGGGAACCCTAAAATAACCTTGAGTCAACTACAGTCTTGCAATGCATGCAAGATTTATTGCTAACCCCTAATAAAGTAAACTATACAGTTAACTGGAAAACTACCATCAGTTAACCGAAACATCTAATCTAAAAATGGACAATTGTGCAAGCATGCACATCCTTATTGAAAGCAAGTTAACTGGAAGACTATCATCAATTAACGAAAACCCTAAATGAAACTCCAAGTAAATAAAGTTGATCTCAGAATAGATATGCATGTGATGAAACAACGAGTTAACTTGAAAGGTTAATGCCAAGTTAACTCCTGTGTATAAAGTCTATTCTGAGAGGTAGGAACTGAAGTCTACTGATCGTGATCTCGAGCAAGCAATCCCTCAACGAGATTGTTAACTGCATCAGCATCTGAATGTCAGCAACTTGAGCAATCTTTGCACACTCAAACTAGCATTTCACTGACTCATAACTTTGGCGGCTTCGTAAGTGAAGTGATGCCCATTATCTCTTCTGCAGCTTGGTGTCTCTCACGCTTCTCAATAAAAGAGTGTTGCATGACGAAACTGCGAGGTTTGACTGCGCACACTCTGGTTGTGAGAAATGCAAACGAACTTGTTGCACATGCAAAATTCCAACGATATCAACCCTCTAAACCGGCTTTCGAAGAAAATCGGCCATACGAGGCATGCAACCATATGGATTTGAGTAACTACGCCTGTCAACCCTTTGAAAGCACTTGATACAAATTGATCTCAGCTTTTCTGACGAAATCATGAATTAAGACCGATTTGGTCTTGAATTCAGTCTACGTGTACTGTACTCTGAAAAACTTGCCTGTTGACTGTGAACACGGCTATATTCTGACAACTTTTCTGGAAAGCTAAAAATAGCCTTTTGAAGAGTTATTTTCGGCGAGAGTCCGGAAATAAATAATAATAAATTAATATTCATCATGCAATTTGCAAAGGCATCAATTTTAGAGATTCACCATTTTAATGCCAAAATATGCAAAATAAATATTAAATATTATTTAACTTCAATTGACAAACCGAATGAAGCTTTGAGATTCACCGGCGAACTTCACTGATTCCGAAAAGTCATCGTTTGAGCTCATAGGCGTCCATTTGCTCAAGATATTGCACTTTTTATTAACTTCCTATTTTATAGCTGATGACAAAGTTACGACTGGCCATCTTCGACACTGATTTCCGGTTGACCGGATGATGCTGAGACCGAGCTAATGAATTGAATGTGAAGCCTGCTGAGCAAAGAAGAAATGTCTGCTGGGAGTCATCACTGCAAAATTCATCAATTAACACCTCAAAAAATTAGGCGCCCTTGATTAAATTCATTTACAGGTGCCAGACTTAAACCATTTTCCTAAACTGCCATCTGATACTTCAAACAGCTGCTGACGGCGAACGGTGAACCCTGCTGACAGGTAACCAAGTTCACTGCGTGACTACAAGCATTCTACATCCAACGACTATACGCACGGCATCTGAAAAGTGCATTAAGGGCCTGAAAAGTAAAAGCGCCCCTGACCTTTAGTTGCACTGGCAGTGTTTTGACGAAAGTTGAACTTTCATCCAAGTACCCTATTTTGTCCTCCGATACTGAGAGCTGGGATGATCCGATTCGAACCACATTTGTTTTAACGGACAACCAGAAGGATTGACAAGAGAAG
>VDFB02365078.1:0-13586 GCA_007258455.2 Sequoia sempervirens
TGGCTTGTGAAGCCGTATTTATGTATATACATTTTGAAATTCTTGTTGAAACTTGAAATGGAAGTATATTTGAAAGTATTTAATGTATCATTGATTTTAAGAAGTTAAAGTTTTATATCTTAACGTAGAAAAGATGTTCTATTAGAAGGATTGATTCCTCCAAGTGAAGAGGAATATATATGTATATGAGAAAATCATTGAAATACTTATGCCTTGTTTCATTTGCAATGATGATATTATTTTATGAAATGCAATTCAAATTCTCTTTATTTCATTTGGAAGAATTATGAGAAATGTTGACTATTCGGAAACTTATTTATAATGGTTTGAATAAATTTAGAATACTTTTAATTTCCCTTAATGATGTGTTAAAAGGCTTTGGAAATTACTCTTAATTTTCCGAGTGTTACAATCTTTTTATCGTAACTGAAATGTTAACGAACTCTTTATTTTGCAAGTGAAATTATTGTTCGTGTGAAATTGAAAGAGATCATGATATTTAATTCAAATCCATATTATTTAGCCGTTGAGAACGATCTAACCCTAATCCTTGTCAGTGGATGCAGGATTGTTGACGCCAGGAGAGAAAGGGAAATATCGTCAGGGAGAGGATGTGGTTAATTATGGATCAATTTTATCATTAGTCTAGAGTCAGTGTAAGACAGTTGAGTCAACTTCACTACCTTGGCCATAGGTAAATTAATATAATAATCGATTATGAAAGTCAATTAAAATATAAATTATTAATCACCTATTAAGGAGATTTCTAATGGTGATTAAAGAGTTAATTTAAATAATAAATATAATGTAAAATATTCATTGATAATATCGTCGTGAAGTTTGAGCGACCAATTCATATATATATATTTATATATACTTGCAAGAAGTTATTAAGTACTAAATTGAAAATAAAAGATATAAATTATTTGCCATCGATTTTTATTGGAAAAACCATTGTTAGATTTAGTTTGGAAAATTAAATGAATTGAGTTTTGTGTCGCCGATGGTTTTGAGGGCGGAATTCTAGGAGCCACCATTTCGTCATGATGAAACGACCAAGATGGAAGACAAGCAGTCGTGGGGGGCGGGGGTTACTTCCTCTGCTCTTCATTACTTCCTGTTTTGGGGGGGGTCGTCATTTCCAGAAAATGTTTTTTGAGCGCTGCAGTAACGCAATCTCTTTCCCTTCTAATAAAAGGAAACATTCACCGCTTCCGCATTTTTGGGGGGGAGTTCTGTGCCCGCACCATCTTCCATCTCTTCCATTTTTTGTAAGCGACCTCATCTGCAAGCAATTCTGGATAGTCTCCTGTAGAAGTTGAACATGGTTGTGTCCGGTATCAAATTGTGCCTTCAATCTTTCAGGTGATGGTAGCTAGTTCTTGAATTCTCCGACACCAACTCTTTTGCTTGGTAAATTTCGGTGGTCATTTTAATTCCGTCCTACTCCCATTCATCAGCGAACTTCTTGGGTTTCCATTTTTCATATATATCATTTGGAGTTAGCCACGCTCGTGGGTAGAGAGTCTTGTTGCTTCCATTCAATCCTTATTTCAGTGGCGAAAGTTCCCTACCTGATTGCGTCTTCAGCTACGGCGTAAGGCTAGCGAGTTTTATTGTTAGAATTTGGAGGCTAAAGCTTTCAGAATTGAACAACTCTTCAGGCATGTATGAATCTTTGTACACCAGCTTTAGTTGCGTATTATCTCCAATGAATCCGTTGGTAATAACTTTCTTTAGTGAAACCCGTGTCTGTAGAATTTGTGATATCATTTCTATTATTTGAACCTTAAAGGAAAATATGAGAACGAAGTTTTCTTCTTCTTGACCTGGAATCAATATCAACTTAGGACTTACCTTGTTCAAACTCTGTATTTCTTAAGACGAGTCTAAGCTTCTTGAAATTCTTCTTAATCTGTCTTGAGTTGGTAAATGAAGATTTGTTTGGTAGTTAATCTGAAAAAGGATTTCAACTGATCAATCTGATCTGTTGTTGAACTTGGGCTTTCCCATGTTCTTCGAACCTTGAGGAATATTAAAAATGGTCTTTAAAACTCCTCATCATTTAAAACTCTTAATTATGCATGAATTTTGAGGATGTGATTCAACCTGGAACTAAAAGGGAAATTATTCATAAAGTGAAAATTAAACTTGCTGAATTATTAAATGTTTGAGATTATGTGTTCATGACGACCCTGAAGTCAATTTTTTTTTCAACCATCTATATTTTATTACCCTCTGTTGGTTGTGGCCTTAATTTTGGAACCTCGATCCTTTGTTGAGGAAACTGAAATGGTTTTCTTAGAATTCTTAATCCTTACTTTGCTGAGATCAACCTTGTCTGATTATTTCCAGATTTGCTAAGTTTAAATTTAAATAATTTGAATTAATGGAAACTTGGAAAACAATTTCAATTTCCCAGTCAATCTCAATCTAAACTGCAGAATGATTCTTGACCTGTTGCTAGTCTCTGGACATTTCCATGCTCACCCGAATCTTTATGAGATATAAAAGTGAGTCCTTGGAATTTCACATCGAATAGCCCTTCTTATAAGTATAATCCTGTGAATTTAATGCACTCTGGAACTATGAAGGAATGTCAAGTTAACCTGACATCGTAATCTAACCTGAGACCAAAATATGAGGTTGATTGATAAGATTTGGCTAAACCTCAATGTTGAACTAGCCTCTTTCTGCCACTCTCTGCATGAGAGATTAGTAGATTATAATTAAAAAAATAAAAGAAGGAAGTTTATGAGCTTTGTCTCTTTTTCCTCTTAAATGATATTAGTACAATCCCAAAATAAGATGTTCATACAAACCTAGTTATGGTAATAATGAACCCTAGGTTAATTTTAACCTCGAATCAAGAAAAGATTGGTAACCCAACTGGTTGTTGAAGAAATAAGAAACTTGATTGGAGACTTGTCATGCCGAGCAAAGGTGAGAGTGCTGATGACACATTACTGCTAAAGATGTCGGCACAGTAGTGCCAGAGACATCGGCACAGGAGTGCCAGAAAATATTAAAATCCTTGGCCAAGGTACGATGCGAGATTCAACATCTGTTAGCTATCAAGTACCAGATATACCACTGATCAGAGAGGCCTTTCTAGTTGGGAGGTACCCTTAGTTAGGTCGATCAGGAGGTATAGGTCCTTGACACCAGGCTCAGAGACATGATGATAATTTGATCCATGTTGATTACCCTCGTGAAGGGCGGGTTCTTCAGTTGAAGAAACTCGGGAGACCAGTAGGTCTTGGTTGGGCGGTAAAGCCCCTGATGATAATTCTCTTTCCCTCATCGCTGAAGAAGCCAAGTATAAGAACAAGATGATGATGTCAAATGTATTTCTTCCTCACTCGTAAGTCCAGGTACATGCAATGCTATTTAAGCTTATTTTCTTTTATGCAATGAACGATGTTCTTGTACGTTAAATGTACGTAGTAAGAATTTACAAATTAATTAGTTAGACAGTTACTTGTATCATTCAGCTGAAATGAAAGATCTAAAATTAGTTAATGAATAAAGAGAAGCTATTTCCTTTCCTTAGTTCATATATTGGCTAAATGGGAACCCTAGTTTGATAGTTATTTAGTTTTAATCTTTTGTGTGACGATTGATGGAAACAGTTAGATGTTACCTTTCAGCTGAAACTGAAAACTTGGAAGTTAGTTGGAAATTTAAAATGAACAGTTGAAACGTTTTGGAAACCCTAGAATGAAAATAAGTTAGTTGTTCTTCGGCTGAAACCGATTAATGGTTGAATTTTTAAAACCGTAGTCTGGATAGGTTGTTACAGTCTCGAAACAACAATTCTCTCTTTTTCTGTACAACTGCAACTAGATTTGTTTGACATCAACTTCATAAACTAGCAACTTTATATTTGCTTGATGATGTCTTGTAAAAAATAAATGACAATCTCTTTTCTCCTGCAACTTTATCTACAATTCCAGCTACAACTGATAGCTTCTACAATGTTCCAATTTCTTCAAGCTTCACCTTTAACTTTGATCACCAAATTATATTTCTGATCTTCCCCATTGAACCTGCCTGGCTCTGATACCAATTTGATAGAAAGAGGAAAGACAGAAATATACAAGAAAACAAAGAATGCTACAACAAAAACATATTATATTCATTTATTTGATCGATGCCCAAAAAGGCTACATCATCCTTGTTTAAATAGATACAATATAACTGCCTACAATGACAATGAAAGGAAACTTCTATTCATGTCTACAAACCAAGATAGAAATGACTAAAACACAACAAAACATAGATTTAGTAGATCTCCTACAAAAAAATTGGAAACAATACGGGAGAAATTAGAAACTTCCTTCCAACAAAATATTTTTGGATCAATGAAGTTCTGATTAAATACGAACTCTAAACCTGCAACTTGAGACACATAAGAAATCAGAGTGACAAAAACTACATATTGCAGACTGCATAATGGAGACTATATATAAAAAAACTAGGAATTTATGTATCATATATTGATTGAAATGTGTATAGGACACTCAGCGTGGTATGCTTAACTACATTTATTTCAGGCCTGAATGCATTCAACTGCTATCCTAAAAAATGGATTTCTACTTTCAAATGTAATTAATTTAGCCACTGTCAGATCAACCTTCATTGCTTAGGACATTTATTAACTTGATGGGGACCAATGGAGGGAAATTTGGACAGTTTAAGCTGTGGAGGTCAATTAAATTTGTAGTACTAGAATACAATTGTTGTATTATTGAATTGTTGGCACTTAGCAATTAACCGTACCTTGTGTTGATTAGTTCAAATGTATCTGTGATTGTATGAATCATTGAATTGGAATGGTGTACTCGCATGGTCCTGTCAACTTCATCTCCTCCACTTCCTTCATACACTTTATACCTTTTTCAGAGGAGATTCGGTAACTATGTTGTTTGGAATGGATGACATCCAACTGACAAGTTCTCAGTGTAAACCAATCTATCTACCAGCCAAACCCAACACATACTCTTCACATTAATAAACTTAAAAAAGATGACCACCATTGTGAACAGTTAGTCAGCCCATAAGGTTCCAAGTAAATTCATCCTATAATGGCCTGTTGGTCACAAGTCCTTTCCCTGACTTAGGATGGATCAAATTTCTGTAGATAATCAAAATACATTGGATTTTTGTTATGTCAAACGCATTTTCTTAATTAGCTGATAAGGTGAGAAGTGAGAACCCTAAACACATCACAACTGACCGCTGAAGTGTACTAAATGAGTTAAATTTGGAAGAGGGGCATTTTGTTTATTATAGGGAGAAATTTGCCATCCTAAAGGAGGGTTTATCAAGGGAGACCGAGTTAAATTCGTAAGAGGAACATGGGTGCATCTTCCTTATCAAGGGCTTATTCTTATCTTATTAGTGGAGCCCATTAATAAGCCAATAAGCCCTTGATAAGGAAGATGCACCCATGCTCCTCTTACTAATTTAACTCATTGATAAACCTTCCTTTAGGATGGCAAATTCCTCCCTCTAATAAACAAAATACCCTCTTACAAATTTAACTCATTTAGTACACTTCAACAGTCGATCTTGATGTGTTTAAGGTTCTCACTTCTCACCTTATCAGCTAATTAAGAAAATGTGTTTTGACATACAATAAGAATAAAGGAGAATGTTTAATTGACCATGTGATAATACATGAGTAAAATTGTGCAAGAGGAGCATGTCACTTGTGTACCTATCATCCTTATCCTTGGGACCGGTTTATCACTCAAGTTTAAAGTTTTCTATCCAGTAAAACTGTCAAATGGACTATCATTTCTGGTGTTGCCCTCAAAATTTGGGCATCTTTTTTCTAATGTATCTTCTCCACTCGTCTTTTCATCTATGCTTGTCTGTACACAGGAGAAAGAAGATGATTAATGATGAGCAGGATTATCCCCTAGTAATATTTACTTAAAACCCCCGTGTTTTGTATGTTCGGTGTGATCAAATTTAGAGGAGGTTGAGGGAAAGTGTGGGATTGAACACCATGGTTGGAAGGAGAGCGTTACTTAACTCAGAGAAATCCAAGAGCATCGAGCTTCAAGGCAAGCCGAAGGTAGATAATGCCTGGCATGACTGTGAGGTTTCGTTGAGGTATGCCAGAGTAGCTCTCTTTACGCTGAATATTTTAGCTTTTCTGTCTCAAACCTTCACTTGATTAATACTTGCTTGTGGTTGGATTATTTTGAATGTGTGCATCCAGTTTTAAAAGTGATCCAAAATAAACAACCTTTTCTAGCATGCTCTTAGCTTGTGCCAAAATGGGATATTTAGAACAGGGCACGAATATCCACCAAAGCATGATTGAGGATAAATATTTATCAGACATCGTAGTTGTAAATATCGTCATAGACATGTATGAAAAATGTGGAAGTATACACAAGGCATGCAAACTATTTGACAAAATGCCTCAAAGAGATGCAGTTTCTTGGAATGTATTGATTGTTCAAAATGTACAAAAGACTGTGAATGCATATAAGCAAGTGCATTTTGTAGGAGTGAATTCAAACTCCACAAGCTTTGGTAGCATCCTCCCAACCTGTGCTAAAATCAAAACTTTAGAACAGGGCATGAACATCCATCAAAGCATAATTAGAAGGGGATTGTTGTCCAATGTAATTACAAGTGCTCTTCTAGACATATATGAAAAATATAAAAAGTTCTTTTAAATTTTAAATATTTTGATAATATGTTATTCAAGTATAAGGCTTTTATTTAAAATCCATTAAGGGCATCAAAGCTTTTTAAGGAGAAATGGACATTTAGAATTTGTTATGTTCCATTATATTTGGGTATTTTGGTTTTTTTTTGAAATAGATTAAAGAAGAAAGTAAAGTACTTCATGGGGAAAAGGATAAAAAATCAATCTTATCACAATTCACTCAGTCACTAAAACAATATAGGAACTTAAATATCGGTAACATACCATGAACACCTTTGAAGATAATTTGTTGATTCTTTCCTAGTTGATGGTCTCTAAAACATGGGTATTTCATTGGGGTCCATCATGGTAGAGTTAACATAGATTATTATTGTGTAAGGACTATATTTTGAACATCAAAGGTGATATCTATGACAATTTATATGATCTATATAATTCTTATACTAATTATGCAAAGTTACCCACATCTGAACTACAACATAATCATTGTTAACATTGAAGTTTAATTTAAAATAATTACATGATTTGAAATTGGCCCATATCAACAATGATGTTCATGTTTAAACATTGTTAAAGTTAAATTTAAATGTATTGTTTGAGTAAAAGTATTGATTATTCATGTCACTAGTATCTCAAATGAACATCTACCAACACTGTTGAGATTCAAGCATGTCATAAATATTGTGTGAATCATAATTGACATCTTCATATGGTGAATTATATATAACAAATAGCTTGGTCCTGATATAGTAGAATCCTGTGTAATTAATTATTATAAAATTTATGTGTAGTTTTGATTTTAAAGCAAAGAAATTGGTAGGGCCGATTGGGGTCTCCCATATAGATAAGCATTCTAAAAACATTTCTAAAGTGATGTGTCTAAATGATGGTATTAATCACGACTTTTTCAAGGAAGACAAAATGTCATTATCCTTTGGAGCACCTTCATGGTTCTTCTCTGGTTTTACACATTAGATTATAGTAGATTTAGCTTCATAGAACCTTCAAGCATGTGTTGATTGCCCCACCACAACCAAGATTATCTCAACGATTGATGTAAGAAAAATTATTGTGAGAGATGCAAACTGGTTCCATCATTTCAAACAAGGGGAATGTTCTTGTAAAGATTATTGGTGATGCTAGATGAAGTAACCTAAAAAACTAGGTTTGCACTATATTAAGGTGCAATGTGCCATACCTGTAGTGATAAAGAAGGGACTTGATTCTATTTCCAAATTCTAAAAAGTGTTTTTCTAAAGCGTCTGGACTTTGGAGAATTAGACGTTGTCATTAACATAATAAAATAAGATGTATAATTTGTAATGTGTCACTGTCTATATATATACTAATGGGTGTTTGTTAAATCCTTGTTTTAGGGCACCTCCATTTTATCATGACATACACCTATTTTTGGGAAGGAAAATATCGAGGGGTGGAGAATGGGAAAAATAAAAAAAGAGAGGAATTCGTGAAGGAATGGAAATATGCTTCACCAACATGAAATGTGAGAGAAGGGCTTCAAATCAATCCATGCAAAATTGGAAGAATTGTCTTGGGAAATAAAGACATCAAAGTATTTTCTAGATTCAAGACATGCATTGAATGATGTGAAAGAGGAGGAACAAGAAATTTTACTCTAATACTATAGTGAGAATTTGAAAATTGCATTTGGATTATTAAACAGATCCCTGGATTAACTTTTAGAATCTTCTTGAGAACTTTTTAAGTATGTGTTGACTGTCATAATGCAACTTAGTATATCTCCAAGATTAAAAGAAAAATTATAGGGACAAATGCCAATTGGTTCCATCATTTTAAACATGAAGAATGGTCTTCTATAGATAGTTGATGATGCTAACTTG
This sequence comes from Sequoia sempervirens, assembly GCA_007258455.2. Lineage (NCBI taxonomy): Eukaryota > Viridiplantae > Streptophyta > Pinopsida > Cupressales > Cupressaceae > Sequoia > Sequoia sempervirens. The sequence continues at coordinate 8,554 of VDFB02365078.1, forward strand.
CTAAGTGAAGAAATATATAAAAAAATGCACCATGCTAGAACTGCAGTTGCTTGGGTAGGCCTATGGTTAAGTTGTTTTATAGAAGACCACTAGTATTGACCGTAAAAGTTATGTTATATATTCGGGATTTATCTCCTTATCTATTTGAAATCTCTCTCTCTCTCTCCCTATCACTCCCTCTTTCTATATCTCTCTACTTCACCTCTATCCTCTCTCTATTTCTCTACTTGTCTCTCCCTTCCTCTCTATCTATTTATATATCTCTCTCCCTCTCTATCTTTATTCCATATACCTTTCCTTCTCCATATATCCATCTCCATCTCCACCTCTATCTCTATCTTCCTCTCTATCTCTATTGCCTTACCCCTATCTTTCTCTCACTCTTCCCCCCTTTATCTCTCCCTCTTTCTATCCCTATATCTCCCTATCTCTCCCTCTCTCCCTATTGAAAACATTAGATGAGCCTGTTGGTAATGGAGATTCATTATCTTTTTTTCTTCTGAGATATTGTTTCAATCATGTTAGGATCCCTTTAAGTGGATGCATAGTTGATTTAAAGCTATCACTTCTCCAGTGAGACTTTTGTTGCATAAACAACATCATTTTCTAAATGACCTACCAACTAACTTCATCTACTACACAAATGTATGCAAAAAATAGACTAAAAATTTCCCTAGTTGACCTTCTACATCTCTTCAGTGTACCCATTGTACACCAAGGTGAGATTGCTAGTTTAATATTTTTTAGGTTAGTAAAAGGATCTTCATTTGAAGATATCTTCAAGTGAATTTACTTGATATCTTAAAAATAAGATACCTTTATTTGAAATACTTTGGAATGGCCTCTCTACCCTAGTGATCATATTTTTCTTAAAATTTTGTGTTTCAAACCTTGGGTTGGACAAACAAATAGAATCAATATGATATGATGATTTATAGGATTGTAACACATAGAGTAAGCTTTTCAAAAAAAAAAGAAAATTTGAATATATTTAATTTGATTATTATATTTATTTTATATTTTCTAGTGAACATAGAATTTTTACCAAACATTAAGGTTTACATCCCACAAATGTGGAAAAATAGAAAAGAAAAAGAAAAAGTTCTAAAAAATATGTGGACTAGGTATTAATGTCCTTGAAGTTAACAAAAAAATATTAATTTTGATATTACAAAAAGTTATGCAATATGGTATAAACCAATGTCTAAATTATAATTATTCTCTTAAAAATTAATAATATATGGAACAAAAAAATATTAAAAAATATATACACACTAGATATTGGTGTTATCAATCTATGCTCAAGAATTTATAAATTTTTTGGGCCTTTTGTAATTTTTTTGCGATATAGAATAAATAATTTTTTGTAAAAGATTGCTAACTATAAAAAAAAAATAAAAAAATTATTAAACATTATGTAAAAAAATCACAAATTGTATGTTAATGGATTATTCACATATGAAATTCTTGATCCTTACTAGATATTTCCTAATGATAGAAAAAATCAATAACCAATAGTTGGGTGAATTATGTCTATGTGAAATAATTTCCCTTTGAATTTTATGAGGTACAACTCTCTCATTTGATAAGAAAATATGTTCTTTTTTGCATTTAATATGGGTGTGCTTTTAACCAAAAAGTAGGAAAGATTGAAATACTTGAATTAATAAATATTTATAAAACATTATCGTTGAATATTATTGAATGAGATATTGTTTGTGAAAGTACAATTAGAACATAGACTAAATGCTTCACATAGGGTAAATACCAAACTTAATAATTGAAGGTAATTCTAAACTCAAATAGATCAATGTTCGAAATGGTTCTTACACTCTCACAAACATGCAATAATCAATAAAATCAACATAACACATAGGTTATAAAGATTTCATTCATTCATTGACCCAAAACTATAGGCTCGTAGATGTACAACTTTCAAGTTTCAAAATTTATCTATTTCCTTTCCAAAAAATTTATATCTCCCTCATTTCAATAACATCATAATATATATAATTGCATAAGCCTAATAATTCTTAAAAATAAATGAAAGGAGAAGATAAAGTCCCTTAAACTTCTATGGATGCTCAAGTAATTTTACAAAATATAATCAATAAAAGCAAATATATTATTGAGGTGGCACGTTGTCAACATTCCCTTCTTGTGATGATCGAGCAACTTACATGGCAATCTTGGCTAGATGTATGTATGGAAAGCTATGATAATAGGGGGCATAGATCACTATGTTATAAAAGTATTAAATTTTTTATTCTCATTTTTCACAAATCTTTGTTTCCCCATGCTAAATCCAATTTTCCAAAGAATGTTGTCATATGTCCAAGGAATTGATATAAAGATAATTCAATACTGCTTAACCTTCTCATGCCCTCCATATTAAAAATTTTCTTGTCATAGAGGTTCTTGATCAATTCCTCGAACTTTCCTTTCAATGTTTCTACATCCTCCTCTTCGAAATTATCTTCTCTTTGGAAGTGAATGCCTATGTTCAAAATATTTCTCTCAATTTCAACTTTTATTTGCTTGCATTCTTTAAGCAACTTTCTTTGTTCCAATATGTTCTATTTTAAAAAATGAAAGTTTCCATTTGACACTCTTCTTCCACATAAAACATTTTCCATCATCATTACTTGATAATTTGCTCAGTTACCAACTTATCTACCCCAAAATCAAACATTTCCTTGAGATCATTATCAACTTTCAAACAAATGGACTCCTCATGCTTGGTGGCAGCAATCTCATTATCAATCTCTACCTTCAACACCTGAATATCTTCACAAATATTTTTCATGTTTGTGATGAAATTTGTTCCCCTAACCAAGATACCCTTGGTCTAATATTCTATGACCTTCCCATAAGTCTTATTAACTTGGATTTTTCTAACCATATCTTTACCCACAGATGAGCTTAGATCAAAAGGAGTGCTTAATTGATTGATTGGTTGAGGTGAGGGATCAATCAATTATTTTAATAAATTAGTTAGTATCTTTACTTGATTCTTCAACTCATATTTGATCTTTTTATCAATGGTTGTCCTCTCCACAAGTCTGGAAGCCATCACTTGAAAGTTGTGAATATACCCATCCCTAGTGGAGGGCCCCAAGTTAACTTTAGTGATGTTTAAATGACTAAAACTTTCTTGTCCTGCATCTTTTTGGGTAGAGGGATGTGCTACTTCCATGTACATATTCCTTGTATCAGTGTCCTCCATCAATCTAGATGTAGTTTTTAGTTTCTTAGGATTAGGAGTTCTCTAAAGTAACTGGCAAAAAAAATCCTTATCAAGAAGACTCAACTGAACTATTTTCCTCTTTTGGAGAGGGTTTTTTCTAGCTAGGAAGAGGAGGTAGGAGTAGCCATAGATTTGGTACCAAGAGATACAAAATGTAAAGCCCTCCTAAGGGGCAAAGTATTGAATATTTTCACCTTAGGGGAAGAAAGAGTAGGGAATGCCCTAGGTGAATTTTGTGGTATATTTGATGGAGTAAAATTAGAGGAAGAACAATAAAAAGAAGAACCACTTGCTTGACATGGAGATAAAGTCACCTCTATAGTTTCTTCTTATGCTACTTGTTTCTTATTTTATTTTTGAGTTTCCTTCTATGTAGTACCCTTTTAAGTCTTCTCAAGAGGTCTTTTCTCTGCGGGATCCTCATGACCATCTCGTTGTCATCTTGAAGCTATTTGTTGAGTAGAAATTTTTTTTTGTGAAGTAGAAGATGATAGTACTTGACCTCTTTCTACTTGTCTCTAAGTATCCTAAGACTTTGAAGGCATCGTGGTATATTTCTTTACAGTCTTCTTAGCCACCTAGTCTTGAGTTCATTTGATTACAATTGTAGGTATTTCATCAATACTTTCAACTTCATTAATACTCCAATCAATTGAAATAATTGTTTGCGCTTGTACATGGTTGATAAAAATTGGGTCTCCTAGATCTAGTTCATCATCTTCAATACCTTCCAGGATATCCCAATTTAATTTGAATGTTACAATTTTACTTAGTGCCAATATTATCCAACTTCTTCAAACTTCATATTCATCTACACAATCTACCCAATAGTCTTCTAAATGTGGAATGGGCTCGAAACCTAGCCCTAAATGTAGATTATCCTTAACAAAAATTTTACTATCAAAAGGAAATCTCCTCTCATAAAATTATATAGAGAAGTTCACTAATAGATTTAAAAGAATAGTAATCAAGACTGATAAGGAATTGGATACTTTCCTTTCTCCTTTCCTAGCACCTTTTATTCACCTCACCCACCTGCTTACATACCTTAATGAGAACAAAATTTCCCTCTGCATAATTAGGCAATTTGTAAGGTAGCCTATTAAATCCCCCAATTCTGATATATGTGAATCTCTAAAACTATATGAAATGGTTGTTGTATTTATCAATCAACTAGAAATTTTTTAGAGAAATCCTTAAACCCATATATCTCCTTGGATCTCCCTAATCATCCTCATAGTAAATGCATCATTTAATCATCTAAAAATATTTAAATTCCTTTCCAATTAGATTTGAGTATAGTAATCGTAGACCTGGATTGTTTCATCATGAACCTGGACTAGTCACAAAATTAGCCAAGATCTTGTACATACAATAACATAGAATAGATAAGAATATGTATATAAAAGGATATGTTGATTGGAAACTAAATTACCATTGAGTGCATATGATCACTGAGAAGTTGAGCCTAATCAAGATATTGTTACCATGAATCACAACAACACAATAGGCAATTAGTGCCGACTTTTGCACCAGATTTTTTGTGTATTTTAGTCCATCATTTGGAGCCATCCAACGGTGCAAATCAATTTCTTCATTTCATCGTCAGATTTTGTGTTGAATTTTTTGCCATCTTTAGTGCCTATTTTAGTGCCAAAAATTTGGTGCCAAAAATAGCGTCTCCTTTAGAGCCAGAAATTATCGTTGGGAATAACGCCTAAATTGGCACCCAATTTTACGTCCAATTTTGCTTCCGTGTTTGCTCCCATTTTTGCTTCTAGTTTTT
>VDFB02365079.1:0-11327 GCA_007258455.2 Sequoia sempervirens
ATCCTTTCCACCCAATGCTTCCTCCATCCACTACCTCGCCTTCTCATTGAGGATGGTTAGACCCTTAGCTTTATTTTTCATGACAGACTTGCTAACATCCACAACCTTGTCCAATTTCAAATAAGCCTATTCCAATTTCTTTTCAAGAGCCACAATCCTCATTTCAAAAACTTGTTTCAACTTCAACATCTCATCAGTAACAATTTTCAATGCATCAAAAAGTTGATTGATTTGAACCTGCAAAGAAGGATTTGAAGGATTAGAATACTCCCCATCTTTACTAACCACCCCATGGACCTTCACATTAGTGAGATTCAATTCATAGAAATCCCACTTAAATACCCTAAATAGAGTAATAGAGCCCTCTTTCACCAACCCCAGTATGTTAGGTAAATCCTCCTTGTTGAAGTTGAAGACATCCCTAACATCCATCCCATCCTCTTAGGAATCCCTACTCAAATTTTCACTTGCAATAACATCATTCCCTTTCTAGAAAGCAACCAGTGTCTTAATCTTGTGAAGGGAGCTTTCAATTTCTTTTGCAACACTCCTCCCTTTATTCTTCACCTTCAAACCTTGTTCTTGCAAAACCATATTGTCCTTCCCACCAACATCATTTAGAGGTGACTTGGCACCAATACTCACAAAATTCTCATGGTTGGGGCCGTCGTTTCACTTGACCTTCTTCTTGGTGCTCCCACCCTTCAAACCCATCTCTCTCTTTGTACCAGACAATGGGGGCTCCCAATCTTCTCCCCAACAATAATTTTCTTCCCTTTCTTTAGGGTAGAGGACTTGAACCCTTCAAAAAATTTCCTCCAAGGTGCTTACCAACAACCATCTCTTCACTACCCATTTCATAATTTATAGAGATAGGGGTTGTAGGCCCTTTTCCTTTCTCACCACTCTTTAAAGGAGTAGGAGGCTCCAACTACACTTCCATTGAGGCTTTTGATCCAGGCTCATAATCTTCATCAGCGTTAGACCCGGTCTCATACTCCAATTCAAGCTTCTTCTTCCTACCCTTAGTAACCTTCTTAGGTTGATCAGGAATAACGTAGGACTTAGCATACTTCAAAATAAGGAGGATAAGGACCATATGAAGAATAGAGTTTTTTAGTATTGCACCTATGATCTCTAATACCACATTCCATGGAAGCCAACAAATAAAAAGGAAAGGAGACCTTTTTCTTATGCCTAAAATGGTTGAGAAGAACAAAATGATAACCAAATAAAATAGAGAAATGTCCATCAAGTTTTATGTACCTCAAGATTTCTTTAGCTATGTCTCCCCAAATCGCCTTAATTGAGCTATGATAGTAACAATTAGGTCTTTACTTATGTCAAATTCAGTCCCACCAAGCTTTATAACCCTGTTCTACTGGCCCTGAACAAAAGTCTTAGTCGCCTTAGGATCATGCCCGTTGAGTCTCCCAATATATGGCAATAACCCCTTCCTTTAGTATTCACATTTACCAACATTTTCAATATTGACACTAATATGATTACAATGATATTATCTTTAATACTCAATATTAATCTACCAGCCTCATTAAGTATCAAATTAATGCTCATAATATTTATATTTAATGTTACCCTAGCTTTTATTACTAAAGCTATTATTATCAAGTTCATTCAAGTAACATTATCATTGGTTTTACATACTTTACTAATATTACAAATCCCAAATCATTATTTGTGGAATCACTAATATATTTAATATTATATTTGATAACCTTACCAATTGTAAGTCTCATTTTTACCATTTACCAATAAAATTATTCTTGAAATCAATTTTACTCAAACACTAATTTAATTAAGTGCTAATGGCTCAATGACAACATAAATCATAATATTAATATTATATTATTCACTTTCAATAACATCCTTCCCTTTCTAGAAAGCAACCGACGTCTTAATCTTGTGAAGGGAGATTTCAATTTCTTTAGCAACACTCCTCCCTTTATTCTTCACCTTCAAACCTTGTTCTTGCAAAACCATATTGTCCTACCCACCAGCATCATTTAGAGGCTACTCGACACCAATAATCATAGACTCCTCATGGTTGGGGTTGTTGTTCCGCTTGGCCTTCTTCGTGGTGCTCCCACCCTTCGAACCCATCTTCCTCTTTGTACCAGACAATGGGGGCTTCCCAATCTTCCCCCCAACAATAATTTTCTCCCCTTTCTTCAAGGAAGAGGACTCAACTTTCACAATTTTTCCTTTGAGAGACTTACCAACAACCACCTCTTCACTACTCATTTCATAATTTGCAGAGATAGGGGTTGTAGGACCTTTTCCTTTATTACCATTCTTTAAAGGAGCAAGAGGCTTCAAGTACACTTCCATTGAGGCTTTCGAGCCAGGCTCATAATCTTCATCAGCATCAAGCCCGGTCTCATACTCCAATTCAAGCTTTGTCTTCCTACCCTTAGTAACCTTCTTAGGTTGATCAAGAATAACGTAGGACTTAGCATACTCTGAAATAAGGAGGATAAGGCCCACATGAAGAACAAGGTTCTTAGGATTGTGCCTATGATCTCTAATACAACATTCCATGGAAGCCAACAAATAAAAAGGAAAGGAAACCTTTTTCTTATGCCTGAAATAGTTGAGAAGAACAAAATGACAGCTAGATAAAACAGATAAATACCCATCAAGTGTTATTTACCTCATGATTTCTTCAGCTACATCTCCCCAAATAGCCTTAATTGAGCTACAATAGTAACCTTCACATTTAGCCTTCTCCAATCTGTTCCTTTCATCTTCCTTGAAGAAAAATTCCAACACAACATTTAACTCCTTGTCTCTATAAACTTTTATACCCTTGGTAGAAAGGCATGGAATTCCATCAATTAGGTTTTTAGTTATATCAAATTCAGTCCCACCAAGCTTTAAAACCCTATTTTTCTAGCCCTGAACAAAAGTCTCATTTGCCTTAGGATCATACCCGTGAAGTCTCTCAATATATGATGTAGCCCCTTCCTTTAGTATTCACATTTACCAACATTATCAATATTGACACTAATATGATTACAATGATATTATCTTTAATACTCAATATTAATCTACCAACCTCATTAAGTATCAGATTAATACTCATAATATTTATATTTAATGTTACCTTGGCTTTTATAACTAAAGCTATTATTATCAAGTTTATTCAAGTAACATTATCATTGGTTTTACAGACTTTACTAATATTACCAATCATAAATCATTATTCATGGAATCACTAATATATTTAATATTATATTTGATAACCTTACTAATTATAAGTCTCGTCTTTTACCATTTACCAATAACATTATTCTTGAAATCTATTTTATCCAACCACTAATTTAATTAAGCACTAACGACTCAATGACAACATAAATCATAATATTAATAATATATTATTCACTTCATCTAAAAACATCATGATATTATTGTGATTGAAAATCACAACAATAATATCATTAGTAGATAATTTTTTTATTACTCCCTTTTGACATCTTAATTAATAGGCTAAAATTATAGCAATTAAGCAGTTAGAATTATATATAAGTAAATCATTACTCCAAAAATATAAAACAAATAAAATACACCATACCCAAATGTAACCATTACTTATGGACAACTATTTAAATCCTCAAAAAGGAAATCATGAGAAGAAGTTCAATATTCTTATCTGAATAGACATTATTGTTGGTTATTTTTCTATACCATTAATTTAGAAATTAAAATCAAATAACACATCTAAAGTTATTAGTGGAGGTCAATTCAAGATTTGAATAAATTTAAGGTTTGGTTCAATGTCTTTCCACATACTTCAAGGTTGAGTTATACATTTATAATCTACTAAGAAAATCAAGTACTTAAGATGCATCGAAGGTGGTTAATCAACTTCAATTTAATTTACCTTTCCAAGATATCTATTTAATGCTTATTCATTAGAAATGAGATTGATAATTTTAAACAATTCTTAAAGTAATCTCACAAGCATAATCATGCAAGGAATAAGTCAGCATCCCAAAAACTAAACTAACGAATCTAAAAATAATGTTTTAACATCATCAGGCTAACAACCCAACAACTCATAAACACACACTCTAAATACATGATTATTTAAATTAACTAACAAGTATATTTAATTTATCAAGGTTATATTCTCCAAATGCAATCCCTATTCCTTTAATTTACAAATTTACCCAAATTAATACTTTTTTACATCACTTTTAGATGATTAAATTATCAACTTGCTTAAACTATATCTAAACTCTATTTTGCTAAATCACAAATATTTATAGAATATCCCTTTCCATGGACATAATGAAATATTGCTCAATTCACTATATAGTCAAATGAATAACTTAAACCATCCAACAAGGAACCAAACCTAAAAATAATTGAATAGGTAAAACCAATAAATTGAAATTAATATTTATAAACATTACTTAATTATGAATCTTAATTGATAAGTAGAAACTAACTTCAAAAATAAATCATGAATCCATATAAGTGATTTCCTCTCCTTACAAAAATATTTGCACTTTCAATAATGTTCTTTGTTGTTCTTAATCATATTTCATGCAGGAATAAATAAATACTTATACTACCTATTTTTTCATTTCGTGTACAAATTACAAAGTACATTACTATAGACTGATCGAGATTTAAAGAATTTGATTTAATACCGAGCACAAAAAAAACATATTTAAAACTTCCTAATATTCTAGACATTGCATACAAGACAAACACTAGAATATTTGCATTGATCTAATCTTTATTAAATATATTTTTTGTTTGATTTGAAAATTTATTAGAAGGCATTTTTTTTTAGTTTGATGTAAAACTATATTAAAAATTTGTCACATGATTTTATTGCCCTCCTTTATGAACAGGGCGATGTTAGTTTGAGGGGTGCCAATAGTGGATCTCATAGCTTGTTTGACCTCTGCTCAAGTGCCAGTGAGAGCCCTAGATAGGTTTTAAAGAATTTTTCATTTCTAAAATCTAGTATTCTAAGAATTTACTGTTGCTTCCTTGGGGGTTGAAAGAAAAGATATTTTTGATTTTTGAGCATTGACCTCTTGTCTTGACAACACTATGTAATTCTTCAATATTCATTTTATGTATTTAGCCTCTTTCCTCTTAGCATCCCCAAACAACATTGTGTCATCTTCAAATTGTTAGTGTGTAATCGGGGTGATATTTCTTGTAATTTTAAGGCCTTTTATCTTCCTATCTAGACAAGCCCTATTCAATGCTTTACCATGAGCATCTACCATTACAACAAAAATGAATGGGGAGAGAGGATCCCCCTAAATACCTTGTGATGACTCAAAGAATCTTTTTGGGGAGCCATTTAATAGAACTGAAAATCTAGGGCTTGTAACATAGCTACAAATCCAATTTATCAAGCTCAAGTTAAAACCAAAACCTTTCAATATGCTAAATAAGAATCTCCAATCTACTTTGTCATATTATTTCTTCATATCTAATTTAACTAGAATTTGTTGGTTCCTAGTTCTCAATGCTAAGTGAACTGCTTCTTGATCAATGATGACACCATCCAAAATTGACTTCCTTGGGATGAACCCTATTTGCTCTTTTACAAGTATTTCTAGTATATCTTCTTAAGCTTGTTGAGTACTACTTTTACCAAGATTTTATAAATTGTGTTATGTAATGAGATAGGATGAAAATATTCTAGAGACAAAGCCTATGAGTTTTTTGGTATTAGGGAAATAGGGGTGTTGTTTATCTTGTTCAATATTTTTCCCTTTCTCCAAGAATATTTTGTAGCTTCACACACCTCCTTAGCCACTTTTTGCTAACATTTTTGAAAGAAGGAAGTGGGAAACCATCCGAGCCAAGTGCTTTTTCCAAGTGCAACTCCCATACTATTATTTTTATATCTTCTTCCGGGAAGGTTGCTCTTAGCATTTTGTTCTAATCTTCTATCATTAGTTTGGGAAAATTTCCCAGAGAAAAAATTGATGGCTAGAGATTGATCCTTCCCAATTATTGAGCAGGTTTTGGAAATAGGCTACCATCTCTTGATATATAGTTCCCAAATCCTCTATGGTTGTCCCATCTGACAATCTTAGTTGATTGATCCTATTTTATTGACTTCTAATTTTGGAGTTGTGAAAGAATATTGAGTTCATATCCCCTTCCTTTAGCCACACTTATCTTGATTTATATCCCCAGAAGGTTCCTTTCTTGGATAGATTTCTACATATTTTCCAAAAAAAATCCTTCTCCTTCAAGTATTTGACTTGATCCATTCCATTTTTTATTACTTCCACATTGAGAAGATGAATATCTTTTTTTTAATTTTTCCTTGGTTTCATATATGTTTTTGAAGTGAGTTTTGTTCCATTCATTCAACTTTCTCTTCACATATTTCAGTTTTCCCAAAAAGCATAACATTTTGGTGCCATCAAAGGTCATTTTTTGCCAACAATATGATATTAGTTTATGAAAATATGGATCTTGCATCCAAATTTTTTAAAATTTTAAAGGACCTCTTCAATCTTCTCCTAATAATCTCAATTGAATTGGGAAATGGTCTGAGCTCAAGGTTGGAGCAATAGTGATCTCCAATATAAAGGGAAATGATCTAAGATTACCCTTAATAAGAAACCTATCTAGTTTTTATGATATGTTGTTGAAGCCTAACCTCCTATTGGTCTAAGTGAAGCTTCCATTCTTCATTGGAACTTCAATCAATGAATTTTTTCCACAAATTCCTTAAAATCTATTTGTGATTGTAGTTTCCTTTAAACTCCTAACTTATCTTGACTATGGAGTATGGAATTAAAATCACCCCTATTATACAATAACCTTTTGAACATTGGTTAATGAAGGCATCTATTGCTTACTAGGATTGTCTCTTTTCTATCTGGGATGTTGGACCATAAATATTTATTAGACAAAAATGTATTTTTCCCCCAAGGTTCCTTACCTTGCATGTCATTCAAGTTTTGTTTCCATCAAGGGTTTCCAATGATACATATTGTAGTTTCCAAAGTAAAACTAGCTCCCCAAAGGCACCTTTTCCCTCCACCATTTCTACTCTCCAAAATCTTAATTTATTTTTGAAGAGTTCTACCTCCTTTATTGAGAGTTTTGTTTCTTGCATAATGACGATGTCAAATCTTGACACTTCCACAAAGTTCTTTGCTACGCATTTTTTGTTAGGGGCATTTAAGCCCCTAATATTTCATGATGCAATCTTCATGGTTCTCTAGGAGGGGTCTTTCCCTTCCCATATCTTAGAAACCTAGTGATTTTCAATTACCCTTCAACATCCCCTTCTTGACTTGATTTTTGTATATTGGTCTTTCTTCCTTTATTTTTCTCTTCTCCATAGTTAGGAGACTTTTTATTGGATGCCTTCTACTTTATCCCTAGTTTATCTTTGTGAGGTGAACCACCACCATTTTGGTATAACGTGTATTCTTCTTCTAAGTTCCAAACCTCTAATATTCCCTTCCATTCTCCTTCTTCCAAAGTAGTCATTTCATCCCAATCTTTTTTTCCACTCCATGGTTTAATTGGCTCTCTTTTCCTTTTTCCAATGGACTTGTTCTTTGGCTATTATTTATCTCAAATAACTCACCAAAAAATCATTCAACAAAATTTTCCATATTATCCCAACACTCCTCTTGCCCTTGGCCCTTTGCTCCACACCCTTTCTCAAGAACCTTGTTTGATCCTTCTTTTAGGGCTTGCATATTATTAATCACCCCTGAATTAGCATGAGGTGAATTTTTCCATGTTTCTTTGCTCTGGATTTGCCCGATTTTGGGCTTTTAACTTTATATGTGTTACCTAGTTCTAATTTCCCCAAGCCATTTTCTCTTGCTCGATGAATTGTGATTCTCCTCTACTATTTCATTTAGTAGAGGATCTAATGAAATAAATCCTATTGTGTCCTTAACCACAATTTGTGTTCTCCTTTCCTCCTTGTCTTCCTCTTCCCAAATTTTCTCTTCAAATTTTCTCTTCACAGGTTGGTACCTTTAATTTTCCTCTTGTCGATTTTATGTGCCAATTTTTTTATGCTTGGTTTCCAAAATATTGCTTCTCATATTTTGGAGAGTTGGGATCTAATTCAATATTCTATTTCCATCACCCAAAATTTTTTATTATCTCTAATTCATCCCAAAATTTCTCACTGAGATTTACTTCCACACAAATTATTACATATTTTCCAAATTCATTCTTTAGAAATTTTTCATCCAATTGGATGAATGATCCCAAGACATCTCCTATCTCTTTCAATGCCTCCCCATTCCACTATTCTATTAGGTGTTGTACACCATTGCATAAATTGATTTATCATATTATTGTAATTAAATAATTATTTAGTTGTGATGCACCTTGGTGGTGTGCATAATCACACTAGGTAATTATTTGGGTTCCACTTGATGTTGTATTGTAACATTGTATTATTATTTAATGTGTGGGAGACATGTGATAATAATTTAATATTGGGGAAATATTAAATAATGTGATGTCTTATTACCCAATATTAAATAAGGGGTTAGTGGTTTTGTATTCACATGGTTTTGTGGTACATGGTTTCACCTTACCACTAGCTATATTATGTGTGAGCTTGTGTCTATAAAAGAAAACACATGTGTAGTGGTTTAGGTTGGCTGAGTGGGTTGGTTTTCATTATTGAGTTTTCTTGTGGAGTGCATTTGTGAAGCATGGCATGGGATGTGTGGATTCATGCTTGGACACATGGGAATGCATTGGAGGGCTAGATGCTTTAGAGGTATTCATTGTAACTCTTGTATTTTCTTATTGTTGATTAATATGGAGTATGGATACTTTTGGAGACTGAGCTTTTCCCTCTTGAGGGTTTTCCCAGGGTATATCTTGTGTTATCTTGTGACTTGTCTATTTGATCTATGCATTTGGAAAACTTGTATGCATGTTTATCTCTCATGGGTTATGTAGGAAATGATTTAAGATTGTGGGTTTGAATGAAATATTTCCTAACAAGTGGTATCAGAGATTTCATGGTTGAAGAATTTTTGTTATAACCCTAGTTTGAGAGTTTTTTGGAAAGTTGAATGGTGCAGGAGCACCCATTACACACATTTTCAAAGATTCAACATTTGAAGGAAGGCATTAGGAATTTAGGAGTATTTGAGTTATTTCATGTTAAATAAGGCCTTTGAGCCCTTTAATGATGTAATTAGGGGTCTTTAGTGTTGGTTAGTGCAAAAGAATGAAAAAGTTGTGTAATGATGTAATGCATGTCATAATTGTCAAAATAATGCAAGGTTACATAATGTAATGGTCTAGTTGGTTGGGTGATTAGTTGTAGGTGTTACAGGGGTGGTTTTTGAGTTGAGAATGTTTATATGGCCTCTTGAAGGCCCGAGAAAATGTTGTTGAACCAATTTGGAGAAGAAAATCAATCAAAAACCTGTGTTTTTTAGTTATTTTCTAAGTTTTTGTGCATTCCCAGCCTGTGTATGAGTCCGTACAACAGGGTTCGGTTCTTAAATGCTTTGAACTTGTTTTAGTATGTTTTTTTCCTTCATTTTAATCCATTGTTGAGAAGTTTCATTGTGTATTGAGCAATCTAGAGGCTGAAACTTGTAAACTAGTTTGAAAACATAACACAAGGGTTTTCTTGCTTAAATTCACTAGTAGTCTATTCCACCTTTCTGTGACCACTGTTCCTTGGTGGAATGGACTAGTTTGAGATAGGTGTAGGGGTAGGATTCATGAATAAAATTTGGTGAGGGTTTTTAGGAGAATCTCCACGCTACCCCTGCAAGAAGTCAAGTTTTGTGCTTTTTAAGCATAGCTAGGGTATGAGTTTTTGAGTTTTGTAAAGAGAATAGGTTGGAAGTTGTTTCTTATGGTGTTTTTGGGTGTAATTTTATGTGTTTGAAGATTCTAAGAGGTTGAGGAAGGCTTAGTGTGAATTGAAGGTTGATAACCCTATTAGAAGAGGGTGAAAAAGAGTGAAAATTGGTGGATTTACAAAGGAAGTGTATAGTAAACTTGAGGTAAGTCTAGTATAATGATGTTTTGAGGATCTGTAGGTAGAAACATGAAGGATTCAAGTGGTTTTGGGTTAGTGAATGTTCTGGACATGGGAAAATCTATAAGCCCTAGTTGAAATGAAGAACAAAGAGGGTTTTGGAGAAATGGGCCTAAGTGAGAGTGTGAGGCCCTAAAAGTTGGGAAATCCTTAGTTTTGAAGGCTGTGTTAAGATTTTTTTGAGGTTTGGTAGGTTGGTGACAAGTTTAATAGAGTGTTCCTTTGAAAAAGAGGGCTAATTGGAGCCTATTTTAGCCTAAAAAGTTAAGTTGAGTCAAGACGTTCTGAAGCACCCTATGATGGGTTTGTGATATGTTTTGTAACAGGTTATTGGGTCCCTAGAAGTGTAATTCATTTGTGATTTTGAATGGTTTATTGTATGAAGATGTCCAAAAATTGGTCTTGGAGTGCTATTAGGTGAATGAGAGCTTGAGAAGATGAATCTACAAATCCGAAGTCCTTAGAGTTCAAAGGGTCAGTTGATCATGTTTATTTGGTCAATATAATCTTGTTAGATTCCTTTTGGTGTTTGAAAATATATTAGAACTCATTTTGTTGGTGTTTGAGTCATTGGGTGCCTTATGCACTAAAGAATCAAACTGGTGTCTTGAGAACTTTTAAGATCTAATTGTGAGTTCATGTTCCAAATGGCTTGAGGACTCCCTTGTCTGCATCATTGAAGTCATGGACATGCATGTAGGGTTCGAGGCATTACAAGATATGGAACACATGTTGCAGGTGTTTGCAGATTTTGGCTTTAGGGTTGTCAAGATTTGTTGGGTTTGTTAGAACTACAAATTTCTGAATATTTTCACATGTTCTCCATTCATAATTTTCCAAATAGGTTCCATCTTGAACACTTTCTGCCCATATTTTTCCATTTGCTCCTTTGATTCCATGGGGTCATGCGTTTTCCATGTTGTTGTTCCTATCGGCATGGGCTCATAGCTGTCTCCCGACCTATGTTGCTTTTGTATTAACATGTGTTTGTTGCAGGCATATCGGCGTGACAACATTCAGGTCCCCCCGACCCATTCTTCTGCTTGCAAACATCTATATTGCCTATCAGCAAGACGTTTCTTGTGTCACAACGATTGGCTTTCAGCTACTGGCAGTTATCAGCATAGCTTTTACATGGCTTTGGCGATAGGAGGATACATATATTGGCAAGATTTTGGGCATCGATGTAGTGTTATAACGAACTTGCTTTGTCTTACCGATTTTCTCGTATGGATCTACTTCGGCCAAAGTCATAGTTATTGGCATC